>JAKSZP010001643.1:0-103542 GCA_022478985.1 Massospora cicadina | reverse complement strand
ATAATCAACAATTGACTACAATAAAGTATTCACAGTACTAAGGTGTTTATTATTAATAAAATGAGGAAATTTTAATAGGGGTAAAATGGTGAAGGACATGTGTTAGGGGTATTTGTGGTAACCACAATATTTTTGGCATGCCTACCTGATGAAAAGGAATATCCACAATGGTCTCAGCACGCCTAGCCAACTAAAAGGGATATCTACAGTGGTCTTGGCACGCCTAGCCAACAGAAAATAGATATTGGTTCAATTTCAGGAGATATACCAGCTGATAATCATGAGGAATAGCATAATTAAATCGCTATTCATATCAGCCCACATGTTGGCTACCAAACATGATGATTTCCCATGAGTAATTACCCATTTCAAGTCAATTTACTCATCTCCAAATGGTCGGCAACAATCCCCAATGGTATTGGAATTATAATTCTCATCAGATTCATTCCTCTGTTAATTATAATTATCATTTAATCGGTGATTATTGCCAAAGAGATGGAATAATTGATCAACATCTCAAAACTTAATCAATAAGCTAAATTAAATAAATGAACCAATTTTTCTAAATTAATTGAAGCTTAGATAATTTGCAAGCTGGATAATGTGGTCATATAAATTCTTACAACTTGATTTGCAGATGTTAGAATTTTTAATTTAATATGAAATGCTAGGGAATTTATAGAGGGAATTTGGGGCCAAACTTCTCAGTTGGCACCTCATAATGAAATGGCATCCAATTCAATGACTTCCCTATGACTTCTTTACATGAAATGGTCTTCTCCATCAGGTTGAGGGATTCCTCCATCAGACATCCTCAAGACCTGAAACAAAAAGAGCCAGAAAAAATTTCCCAAACATTTCAAACTCAATCACAGCAATCAACCACATTTGGCTAGGGAGCTGCTTAGATAATGTAACTCTTTACCCATTATGGTGGATCATGAACTGACTAATTGATTAATTAGTTGCAGGTGGCATCACTAACCTCACAACTGCTAATTAAATTCCCAATTGGTTGGTGATGAAACCTGACCAATACCAATTGGTACACATGATAGTTAATCAGTGATCAACTATCAGATGCCCCAACTTTATCAGCAACTCTGCCCAATTAGTTATGGCATTCACCCAGGTCAGTTCCTGACGGAACTAAAACTGGCTAATTACCCAAGAAATCACCAGACATAATTACCCAAAAATCCAAGATGACATATATTTCATTTTCTAATGGGACTTATCCTCTATCAATCCAAAAGTAACCTAGGAAACTTGAAAGGTTGTAAAAAATCTAAACAGATCCCCAGTTAACATTATATCTTCTCAACTTATAAAAAATAAAAAGCTTTCTCATTTATTCCATAGGGATGAATACAGAACATTGGGAGCTCAGCCCACTAAAATATTGGAATATAATCAGCTTTGAATCTTATATTTGTGAAGCTTTTAACACAGCTCCTGATATAGCTACAGATAACAATAATTATAAATTACTTATTAAAGTCCAACAGATGAAAAAATTAAAGTTTTACATTAACTATAAAGAACATTATCTCTCTCATTTGGGATAACATGTAGCATTTTATTTTGTTTGAGGTGGTCTGATATGGGGACAATACTGCACCAATTAAGGGAAAAATTAAATGAATGGGAAAGGAGGATAAAACCCAGAAAACCTCTGTGCACAGCTTATGATAGACCAAGAACTCCATGGACCACCTTTTCTATTCGCTATCTCAGTTTAGGGAATTGTTGCACAATGCAAACACAGTCATAATCATCCGCACCCAAAGTTCACTACCAGGATCAACTCGAGGAGGCAGTGGTAGAGGGTCCATATTATAGCACTGGGGTATCCTCCCCTATAACAGACAGCAATGCTATTTTAAATCCTGTTAAAAGTTAAGGGATCACATGAAGCAGTCATGCATCATTGAGTATCTTACCTCTATCTTTTGTATATAAAATAATTCTAGGGCTTAAAACTATACTGCCCCTTACACCATAGATGCCAAGGACAATATACTACTATATGACTCCAATTCTTTTTTATACGACCACATTACCAAATTGTTTTGTGGACTCCTTAGTTCAAATTCAAATTTACCATACTCAGGTTTTATAAATAAATTGAAAACCAATACTTTTTTAAGAATCTTTGACTAGTCCCAAAATACTAGACTCTTACTTTTAAAAAATTATCTCCATTATTATTTGTTAGAATAACTGATAAGACTCTTTAAATTCACTGTATACTGTCATTTACTATTTTAAACCATGTCATATTCACTTTTTATGGATGTAAACTGTTATGGCACTCTTTAAGATATAGGGGTTAACCTGCGTACCACAATATCCCTAGACAGAAAGTAAAATGGGGACATCATTACTCCAGATCAGCATCAATATGTAGAAAACCTATTAGAACAATCCTCATAACTTTCCTTGGGACCTGGAGATTATGTAAAAAGTATGAAATAATCCTCAAAGTAAACACTGAGAATTATCCTCCTTTTGAAGCTAGAGCTATTGGAAGTCCAAAATAAGAGAAGGCTAAGAAATTTTTAAAATACAAAAACAGAGGGTATAACTAATTTTTGCCATTTTAAAATCTTTGGGCTACCCCTCTGTTATTAATTCGCAAAAAAGATGGAGGCCATTGGGTTTTAATTAACTATTGTCACATAAAATACATCACTTGAAAAAATATTTAACACTTCCTCATATATACAACCCATTAATTTAATGTCTAATTGAAGTATTTTTTGGCGATGGACTTCGCCAGTGCTTACTGACAGATTGTCCAACTCCTGAGGATCACAAAAATGTTTACTTATATCTAGAAAAGGGCTGCTCAAACCTACCTGGATGCTGAAGGGTCTATGAAATTCCCCTGCTACTACCAAAGAGCAATGAGTGGCCTATTAGTGGACATAAAATGATCCTGTATGTTAGTCTACCTCAAAGGCAAGACCATAATTCTTGCAAACTTTCACTGCACATCTAACTAACCTTAGGGATGACTTTCAGCAACTGCAACAAGGTTTGAAACTAAAGCCATCCACATGTTCTTTTTTCCAAAGTGAAATGGATTTAATGAGGCATAATATAATTTAAGAAGGAATGCCTACAATAGATGACAATATCACGGTCATCTCATGGGCCGCCATTTAAGTCCTTCAAGATGTAAAGGTCACTAGGAAAGGTTTATAAGACCACCAGTTCATTCTTCAATCTTACAAAGACATATAATACCTTATTTTAATTGCTAAAGAAGGTAATTTATTCTAAATGGAGATTAGACTAGCAACAATCCTTTGATTTTTTACACTAAGCTCGCTTTTATTCTTCTGTTCATAAGTACTTCTGCTTTTATAAACCCTAATTACTTTTCACTAATGCTAGCGATTTTGCTAAAGTAGCATACTGTCACAACATAATGAAAATTTAGTGGATCATCATATTGCTTCTACAAAGAAAACATTTTTAAAGCTGTATACAATTAAAGTGTAAAAGTACGTGAGTGGTGGCTGCTTTAATGGCCTTCAACAATTAAACCTTTATTTATATAAGGACCACTTTGCAATAATTATTGATAATGTTTATTTTTAGTGGCTCTAAAAAGCGAAAAATCCTGATGAGCATTTGGTCTTGATGAGCTTTGAAGATCCAAAATTAGAATTTCTCTATAAATTATCGCCTTAGATCAATTCATAAGAACGCAGAGTGTTAGTCCAGATTACCTAGTTTGAATCTAACCAAACTTGAGGAAGTTTGGCTCTACAATCTCCTAAGCTAAACTAAAATGTGGAAAGACAAGACCATCTCAATCCCAAAAGGTCTACAAAGTTTGGAAGGCATCAAATATGGGATGGTCGCCTCTAAAAGCTAGTATCAGCCTAATGACTACCATATGTTTGTCCTTACAAACGAACTGATTTTATCATAGAAAGACACTTGCAAGTCAGACATAGTTGAGTTATAAATCCTAGCAATGGCTCAAGTCTAAATACAACTAAAAAGGGTTATTCCCTTCATTCCATAATGTATTTGAGGTTTACTTAGCATGTAAAAGCCAAGCTGGCCCTACTCCTCGCCCACAACATCAAATGGCTACTCATTATCAACCCTTTCATACAGTTAGTATCAATGTCGTGGTCCCTCTACCTCAAGCATCTAATGACCATTGATTCCTCACAATGGCTGTTAATTATCTAATTAAAATGGATCGAAACCATATGCCTTTCTTCAGATTTGGAAAAAGCTACCATCTTAATTATAAAAATTGTATCACCACCCAACTTTAGTGCCCTAATATAGTCCTCTTGGAAATTGGACAGAACCTTTAGTCATCACAAGTGCATAAATTAACTGAATTAATGGGTTTGATTTAAGTTTTATCACCCCTATCATCCTAAGACCAATTTAATGGAATATTGAGTTAATGCTACTGTAATCTCAATACTTCAAAAGTGGTTTTGATTGAACCTCTACATTAAACAATACTTACCAGTGCATTTCTAGATTACCAAATTAGACACCATCAAATCCCCAAAATGTCCCTTTTAAAGCTTTCAATGGATGGAATCCTTAATTGCCCTCCAAAGCACAATATACTCTAGACTTTTAGACCAAAACACTTGAAGTTACCATGAAAGCCAATGCTAAAAACTTCAGCTTCATTATGGCTTTAGAAAGTTTGTCTGTTACCAACTATAGAGAGATTAATTGGTTTACAATAAACATGTACCTATGATAACTTCCGTCCAGTTGTTTATTCCTCTTTTACCATCACTGGCCATGTGGAAGAGACAAATTCTAGCTTAAAATTGGCCAGGACTCTACAAGGTTTTTTAAAAAAGGAGTAATGACATACAATTTTCAAAGTAACCTAAGGTACAGTGGTGATTTGAGTACATTTTAAAATCTTTTATACATGACCACATTATCAAGCTCAGATCAAATTTAGCTCCTGTTTTTCAGTATTAAATTTGTTGCATCTATTTTTCAATCCTTAAATGAAGCCTGATGAATATTTTCAATTAACAATATATTGATTTACAATAGTTACTAACTAAATAATTCATTTTAATTCACCAAAGGATGTAAATCATATGTTTATTATGATAAATGACTTATTAGGGTTTATCACTGACAATGTTAATAGGTAATCAATGTTAGCTTTTTAGCTGATAATTGGATACTAATTTGAATCATTCTGTTGAGGCGTCAAACAATCAAGGGCATTTTTTAACTACTGAAGTATTTTTACGCTTGTTTTGGAAGTAGTTTGTAGAGTTAATTTAGGCAACGCGGCCTCTAGGAAAATCATCATTGATTACTGATACAAATAGATGGCCACTGAACCGTATAGATTGTCCTATAGTGGTTGACTAATGTGATAAAGCCTGCTAGGTTTGGAATTTAATCCCAACATAAAAAAATTTGAGGAGGATAATTAATCACTCTTCCTTGCGTCAGCATAAAAGTTGAGCTTATATCACCCTATATAAACCATTAGCATTTTTAACAAAACCAGAACTCAGCAGTTAAATATTTTATAATGTTTTTAAACCTGAAGAGTTGAAAGGAATAAATACGCTTATTATTTCTAAAGCCATTGTAAGATTATACCTGAGTAGGGTTAGAACAACATAGAAAAAACTCTTGACTGGCTAGTTGCCTCCATACAACTATTTATCCTCTTTATTGATACAACAAGCAAAATATAAGCATTAAACTTACCAAGATAGGTTACATTTACTGCTCACAACAGGGGAAATTGAGTCTTGCTGAAGTATGAGTACCATGTTCTCCATCAAGGGTATATTCAGTAGTTACGGACTGAACTGGAGAGCGTTAATCAGAACACTCTAATGTCTGCAAAACAGGCCAATATAACCAAAGTGGAGAAAATAGTTATCAAGGCGGGAGAAGAAGCCATTCTTGTTGCAATTATCAAAAATGTATATCTTAAAAATCTCCAAATTAAAGCAGAAACTCACCAAAACTTTTAAGGACCTTTTAATGTTTAAAAGTGCATTTGAAGCATAAACTGAAAGAAATCATTTATCATGGGGAAGCGTGGACAACTCTTAAAACAAGTACAAGAGCTGGAAAGCCATAGATGTAAATGTGCTCAAGTGAAAACTAGATTATAAGATCATAATTATATAAAGAAAAAAGCAGACCAGAAAGTGTGCATCCCACCCAGAATATGCCTAGTACTTTTGCCACCAACTTGGCGATGACCTCTGGATAACACTTCAACTGGCACTAGAATGGTTGACTACATTACTTATCCCACCATTAAACAGAAAGCAACTAAAAAATTTTGAGTTGCCCAAAAATTGCCAACGTTCCATCAAGATATTGCCCCAGCATTATTCAGATTATTTGAAATGACTATGTTAAAACGCAGCAATCTCTAGAAAGCTGTTATGGTAATTAGTTGGACTTTGATTGCCTGCTTTGATGTTACTGTTTCAGTGGGATAACTGGACATATAATGAGGCGAAAAATGTGGTATTAAGGAATCTGATTGTTTTAAATGGATGGCTGGTGAAAGTAAGAATTCATAGGGATATAATAGTGGAAAGAGGAAACTGTGGGAGCATTTGCTGATCATTTTTATCAAGAGGAAGAATTTCTGGCAGGATCTAGCACCATGAGCAATTTTGATGATTGTATTGCAATGCAGGCAGCAATCCAACCTTATTGAGATCTACACTTACCATGGTGTCGGCGTTGACCAACAAATCACCATCTCTCAAATGGTATAGTACCATAAAGTCTTGGTCACAACTATTGATGCACCAAAGCAAAGCTTTAAAACTCAACCATCCTTTACCCAAAAATTGACAAAGATCCCCAAACAGCAAAAGGGATTTGTTATAATCAGATGGGAAAAATCTGATGCATAAAAATGATATAGCAATAAGACGTGCATTACTTTCAGCAAATGCGTAAATATAAGTCATTATACTACTCAATTCTGGAGCAAAAAATTAGTGATTTGGTGAACATTGCCCAGGATAAAGAAAAGGGTGCCTATGAAGAGTCAGGAAAAGTCCCTGCATTCTAGATGAGGATTAATCAAGATCTGCAGGTTGCTCAGTTTCACAAGATAAGCTCCAGGAATTGATATCTCAGACATGTTGGTTGATGGACCTGTATTAATTCTTCCAATTAGAGCATGGATTCAAATGTTAATACAACAACTTAGGAAAAAATATGATTAATCCTGAGATTGTATTGGAGGTTGCTTGATTCTAGGCTCAAAAATTATTAGAAAGGCCTCAAAAACGCTAAAAATGGGTACAACTTGCTAAAGACAAAAATTGAAAGATGTTAAAATGTCAATTCCTATAAAATGGTTACTAAGGAATCATTTTCTAATATATCTACCCAAATTATTCATACTCTATAATTTGCAACTAATGTCACTATACATTCAGTAAACCGTATTTCAGCTACTCTGAGTGTAACTATGCTGAATTTTAGTTAATCAAGTAGAAGTAAGGGCCATAATTAACAGTGGCACTTCGATCAATATCATCTCCACCAAACTGGTAAAACTTCTAAAATCTTTTACTGGATATAACACATTGTAAGAAGCATAAGGCAGCATTGCCTAACCCTACTACATCCTGTGGGGCGTATATTGCCTTGCCACTTTGTTTTAAATCCTTTGTCATGTCCAAACTAATATTACCTTACCAAATAAGAATTAGATATTATAATCAGCATTAAATTTATGCAGAAGTATGGCGTAAAATGTGTCTATAAGGAAAATACTCTGAAGATCTAGGGTCAGATTCTGCCATTGATTTACCATTGGTTCGTGATTCTCCCCATGACACAAAGAATAACTTGATAAGCTTGTTGTTTATATGTGCCTCATTACTGTGAGGTAAAAATCAATTGAAAAAGATACATCAATTACCAAAAAATGTAAGCAAGAACTGAGGTATTTTGATCCAAATGAGAAAGGATTTATAATTCTGCATGGGATGCAGAAAGTGGCTGATATGAACTAACGTTGGAGACCTAGAGCAGCTATATGTTGATATTAGGCTTCTTGGAGAAGATCAATAATTGAATTTTGGGGTAGATCCAGAGGATTAAGATTAGTGATCATGGGATATATATATCTTACTAGCCAATCTGAGTAAAAACACAAATTCGAATCAAGTGAAATCAAGTGGCTGTATTTGCCCCGATGATTACAAGTAATAGGGTAATATTCTTATCTATGAATTTGGGGATCTAAAATGATCTGAGGTTACTCAGAGAATCTGCTGGAATTATTTATTTGTTTTTTTCATGGAAACAATATATCAGATTAACAGAAGATATACAAACTGAATTATTAGTTCTATTTGAACGATATATATTATTTTTGCACAAAATGACCACGATCTAGGATGCACAGTAAAACGTATTAAACCTAATTAGCACTGAAACAGCTAAAAAAGCTAGAATGAAGCCTATTCAGAAATCAAGAGCGGCTGAGGCCGTGATTTCTAGGAAATAAAGAATTTGTGGAAGCATTGGTTGCTTGTGCCTTTGTCTAGTCCATGGTCTAGCCTAATATGATTGTCAAAAAGAACAAGTCAAACAGAGTTTTAATCAACTACTGCTGTCTAAATAAAGACATGAAGAAGTTTTTAACCTTTGCTGAGAATCATTGTTGCATTGGATCAGTTATGCAGGGAATTAACCTTTTTGGAGATAAGCCTAATCTTAGGTGCTGGAAATATAATATTACAACAGAGGACCAGGAGAAGTGTGCCTTAATAATGGCACAGGGACTTTATCATATAAGGACGCCTCAAGGCTTGTGTAACGCACCTGCAACTTTTCAACGGGCTATGAATATGAGATTGTCTGACCTCAAGCTATTCTGTGTTTTAGTCAATTTAGAAGTCATTAATTTTTTAGTCAGACGTTCACACATCATTTGCAACTCCTAAAAAAGTGTTGAAGAAACCGTCTCAGATATCTCAAAATCAAGCTATGATGTGTCTCTTCAAGGAGGAGTTAGACTATATTGGATTCATTATAAATGCATATGGATTACAACCTTAACAGAATATTGAAGCAATTAAATGGATGACATAACTGAAGTATGTGTAATTTGTCCAAGTCTCCTTGGGAATGTCAGTTATTCTTTTCATATCATTAAGGAAATTGTAAAGTAGAAAATTTATTATAATATATGCTTTAAGATCTGAAAAAGGGTTCTAATAGAAAAAGAAAGTGCAAGTGCAGTTAATGTATTATAAAAAACTTGAAAATGAGCCTAATACTCAAAGTTGAATTTCAATTGGCAGTTTACTATACAGTTATATCTTTGCTTAGGGCAATAGGGCCATACTTCGTCAAATTGTTAATAATGAGGTAGAGGACCCAGTTGCATAAGTTAGCCATATCTTAAAAAAAGCTGATTGGACTATATATTAACTGAGCACAAATGGCTTGAAGTTATCTACGCTTGCAAATAGTTCCATGCTTATATTCTTGGGATGAATTTCAAGGTTATAACTGATCATACATCTCTCCGTTAGTTGCATAACTTAAGAGAATCTGAGGAGAGATCAGCACGATGGCCTTAAAATTGCAGGCCTGTGACAATGACAGAACATTGCTCTAGAGATAGTAAACTAAAGCGCTAGAGAATTATCCAGACTGCCAGCAATACTTGAAGTACAAGGTCATGATGATGACCATTCATACAAATAGTAAAATTGGAACTGGAAAATAAGCCATTAGAAGTTCATACCGCACTGAAAAGCCATGGAAGGAATGAATCATAAGAATGATCAATTATATAAACTAGTGAACAATAAAAAACTTCTGTTTCTAAAGTGTTGTGATTGGGTCAATTAACCATCTGTTATAAAACAATTTTGTACTTGAACTAACAATTAGTTAGCTTGTCTTATGGGGCTTAGATTTATGTTATCCAGCGGCCCCTGCTTTTCCAAGTTGTTGCCTGCCAGATAAATATAAAATATTACAAATCCCTAAACCCCTGCTGGAGAATCTATTTTTTCCTTAAATTGTCAGACATCAATGCCATAGCTCTGATTGATTTTTCATTTCCTATTTTAACTGAGCTTACCATTCCACATTTCCTAATGGCAGAGTAATATTTCCAAGAATAGGGTCATTATATCCATTGAAGCCATTTTTTAATAGTATGATTATGTCTGGAATGTCACATCTTTTTATGGAAATGCTCTGAGCCCTTAGCTTTTCGCTTCTATGAACAATTTAGACATCACAATTTTTAGTATACTGTAATTCAAGTGCCGCCTAGTAACTCTGGGAAATACCAATAAAAATGCTGGTAGAGAGAGCATATCTGAAGAGGATTGACAATTTCAAGTGGATTTTTTACTGGTGAAAGCTGTGATAGACTACTGAAAAGAATTACTTTAGTGAGCCTGTGAGCCTTTTGAAGTATTTGATACTACAGGATTCTCTCTTGTATAGAAATAAACCCCTACTTCAGAATATATAGCCTTTTGATAGCTTTTGGTCAAGGTTATTATCCTCAAACAGTACCTTGTTATTATGTGTATGTAATACTTATGCACTGGATTTATGACTTACCTGCATCAATTTCAACATTTGGTGCTCACTACAGGAAAACACTACTTGTTTTCCTGCACACCATTTTTAGCAAGTATTAATAACAATAAACTAGCTAAGGACTACCTCCCATAGCAGGTAGTGCAACCTTTAGACACTGAAATGACTGGCCACCAGGGAAAGCTAAATAACTTCAATGAGATTTTTCAATTATGAGCGCAATTGAATACTCAAGTTGCCATACTTTAAGCTATCAAGTATAGGTCATGATCATCAAGTGAATATTATGCAAGGAGCATGAAAGTTCAATAACACCGCCTTGACAGCCTTGATACTGATATGAATGGAGAGTGCACTTACTAATGAGTTCTCCCAGAAGATTAATTCTTTGCATCTTAAACTGAAAATGCTTGGACAGAATGTGAGGTCTTTTCCAAATAAGAATACATTGTTGAAAGTGGAGCTTTTGACCTGTAATTAAAAGCTTGAAAGTACTAAACCTATGTTGCAGAAGGAACACCACGTTTTGCTGAAATAATGAACCAATTAAAAGAGGTACTCCAGGATCTTAGTAAATGCTGACAGGGTCAATCATATGGAAGACCCTCAGGAATAAACCAGGATGAGCAGGAGACCATATTGATGGAATCTGATCATGAAGTTGAGGAAGTATCAGTTATGAGTAAACTACCAAATGTCCTTGCATAAGTTCCTTTTGGTAGAGCATCCGCACATCATGACACTGCAGCAGCTTTTGGATGCTTTACTTCCATTCCTCAATTTAATAAAATGGAAAGTCAGACAGGGAAAGCACAAACCCTTGGGCCCTGCACCCATGAAACTAACTTTTAGATTACCCTGTTACCTACTAAAGTTCAACAAGAAGGTAAATGTACATTGTTGAGTGATTGAATAGATCTAATTGTCAGATATTTGATAGGGACATAATAATGTTAACATGCTTAATTTATCATAAACATATTGGGTATCAGTGATTATGGATCAGGAATATCCTAAGCTTATGCAAAGTTTGGGATCTGCAGCCTAGCAATTTTACTTGATAATATTTGACTAAGATGACATGGGATCAAGGGCTTTGTTGGTTAGATCAGACTTAACATTAGTTTTGAATTAATGACTTGGGCACATGGCTTTGTTGGTCTATGTCAAAATTAGTTTTTAATGTTGGTCAAGTTTTTGATCAAATTAATTACTAATTAGTGGTATGAATCACTTTGGTAGGTGATGCTAATTGCTTGTAAAAGAGAATCATTTCAGCTATTTGCAGACGCATCTGAAACGCAGTCTTGGGAATATTGACATTATTTACACTGACCCTGAGGCTGTGTGAGATGCCCTGAGTCAAAGTATTTGTAAACCCTCAATCGAACATTTTATGTGTTCCTCTGGCTAAGTGCCATTGAAAATGAGACGTTGTGGGTAAGATGTGGTGAACATCAAACCCTATAAATTATCTCCAAGTCAATAATAATAAAATAAATTAACTAATACTACTAGTTTATAGTTTAACTTATAAGCTTTTTGTGTTAAATATTTTACTTTGTATAAGTCAAAAATTCACTTGGGATCAGTAAGATCAGGGCAGCGAGCCATTATTTAAGTAACGACAGGAGAATACAACTTTGGGTGCTAATACCAAGGAGTTATATATTGAACTATAGTCACAATCTGGTTTATTGTCTTCATACAATAGACACTCAAAACTCCATCATACAGCAGAAGAAGAACCAGCCATCTGAATAAGACCAAAATTCAACAAGTAAAACTCATAGTTGGGAATGCAGATGGTGAACACGCCATGCAGGGGAGAAATCTTAATAAATTATTTAGAGCCATTACTGGGCCCAATGGGAATACTTAAATGACTGTGTCCCAGATTAATTGGGAGGATGCACCCATTATTACCTACCCTGACAAACCCATTTCACCTGAAGAGCTGGAACATCTTGAGCAGCAGTTGTTAAGAGGGTATCAAATAGGACAAGGGCCTGCAGACAATAGCAGCAATCCTTTTTATTGTCAATGACAGCAAGATGTGTTGTGGATGAGATTATAGATCATTAATAATTAAGTGTAGCTCAGATCTGAAACAATTTAATTGGGATTGAAATATCGCCCAATACTTAATTGACTTTGTACATCCCACCTTTAGAAATTCTCAGATGACAATCAACCGCCATCATGAAGCCTCTACTGAGTTGGTGAACATCTCCCGCAACTCCAGCCAGGTGGGCCAAGTTTTAAATGAGCAATTGGAAGCCAACTTTGCTGAAGTCCATTCTAGTGTTAAGCAAATTATAATCTAGCCACTTGGGCTAATGATCGAGTAGCAGAGTTTGCACAAGAGCCAAATGACAGATTGCATACTATCTTTGACAATTTTTTAGAGGAAAGAGGAGTCACTGAATCTTGGGTTAACAATATCACTCAGACTTTAATTAATGCTTCAGAGTTCATGAGACTTAATCACAAAGCCTAAGAGGCGCAGTTAAACCATAATGATGAATTTTATGACCAGTATTGACGTCTGAGCACCCAAATTTTGCAGCTGAAGGATGAATATACCAGAAAAATCAATTACTGGTAAACACAATTTGAGAGCCAACGGGCGAAAACTAAAAAAATCAAGATTCTATTGATCATCTTAATCTACAGATCAATAATCTCATTGATGATTTTACTGCTATTAATGAGTCAAACAATAATCTTCATGGAGAATTAAACCAGTGCAAGAAGGCAATAAAAGAAAAGGACCAAGTGATTTCAACCTTGCAACTACAAAATACTAGCTTGAGAGGAAATTGAAAAATTAAAGGTTAAAAATCTGAAATTGTGTCAATTGGGAAAACGAAATCAACAATCAAATTTGAGCTCTGGACGATGGGCGTTGTCAGTGTGCTACAAACCACTTAACTGGAAATTTTTCTGAATATTATGAGGATGAAGCTTCAGAAATAGCTACTGAAACAGATGCTGGGACACATCAATAAATGCCTAGCAATGTGGTTGCTTTGGCCAACCCTAACACCTCAAACTGGGATATGATGCCTCAGCGCCCTAGTATGCCTGGCTCAAGTCAACAAAGAAGTAATTTTGATAACTAGGAACGAGAAAGCAATAATTATAAACCAGCAAACCTTCCTGCTTTTGACAAGAACGGAATTATTACCCCATTTGTCAAACACTTTGAATTGGCCATTTATGGGGCCTGTGACCATAATAAAGCAGCCACTAAGATTAATTGCTTGGATGAGTGGAGCATTGAGTTGATTATGCCTCACATTAATGAAAACCCAACATATGCCAAAGTCAAAGAAGCTGTGCTTCATGAATTTGGAGGTCCATAACGAATGTTAACCAGAAAATCAAAGTTTATGAACATTCGCTTTTAAAAAAGATGAATCAATTGATGAATTTGCGGATTGGTTCTATTGTGAAGCTCAATTTCTCCTAGGAGAATGGGCTATGCTCAATTTTGATGTTTAGATTGCACTAGAACATGCAGTAGAACCTTACCCAAATTTAAACACTTTAATGCCTGCTTTTGTGCAAAACCTTGCAACATCTGAATTAGTTGATTATTTGTGTAGATGCTCAAAAAATTATGGCCCTCTTAATACTGGGTACAGATCAGGACCTGCTGCCTCTTCTGGAAAGCCCTTCAAAACCAATAATAAGATTGATAGTAATATACCTGTAAAAAATGAGCAAAACTCAAATTCGAGAGCCCCACGCCCATTGAGTGAGATTACTTGCTTTAATTTGCAATCATAAAGGTCACTTTGCTTCCCAATGCTGTCAGCAAAATGCCAACATAGTCCTCCCAATACCGTTCAGGAGGAGGGGTAAAGAACAAGCATAATAGATGTGGGACACTCTATTGTGCCTAAGATACCAGTCCCATCTGATTGACGAGAAAACGCTGGCCATGGGGCCTCGTTTAACAATGAAAGCAATTCTATTTTAGTACCGAATGAAGATTCTTTGAACGTACATGCAGTAACTCACTCCCAGAGTAAGGTTGTCATACCTGAAGCCTCTGAAGTAGTCGCTAAACCCTATGTGCAACTTATACTTGAGAATATTTCAGCTAAAGGGCCGAGCAATACAGCAGATATCCCAAGATTGAAAGGGGTGAATATAGCCATGCCAATTGACACTTTCATTAATGAATGTCCCAGTATTGGAAATACTCTGAAGCACACTCTTAACTCCCTGGATTCTTCCCATATTCACTTGGTAAACTCTATTAATTTTTTACTCTGAGTGCACTTATGTGGATATTTTGGTCAATAAGATCAGAGTTGTAGCTATTGTTAATAGTGGAGCACCTGTAAACGTTGTTTCCATGAAGCTGGTTAAAAAATTGAAAATAGCTCCAGACATTGACGATCATCAAGAATATGGAACCGCAGGCCTTAACAGCACTAAGAGTGAAGGAGCTTACATCGCTTTGCCACTGCGATTTGGAGATTTTGGTAGTAGCTGCACCCGCTATAGTGTTTCCAAACGCCAATTATGACATTAATTGGAACTAGTTTTTAAGGACCTACGGGATCTCATGAGATTTTAAAGAAAACGTCTTGACAACTTTGGGCCAATCACTTCCAATTTATTATTCTTACAATGATACAAAGCCCACAAGCCGTCATAGAAATTTTATTAATATATCTTATGCTGACAGGATAATATCAGTAGGATATACTCAATGGGGAAAATTGAAGCCGCCCCCTGCCAACCACCATAAATGAAAATTGAGGAATACATCTACGTGTGAATAAGAATGCAACAATATATTTAAGCCATCAACTGGTTATGAGGACTGGGACTACACTGGATATTCCAGAAGGATTAAGAGAGAGGTTGTATCCCCATGGCATCATTCTCAAATGGAACCTAGTGTGGCGCCTGGAATACTTATACCAGGGCATGGAGAGATTGATGTCTTAATAGCAATTTAACTAGCCAAGATATTAAGGTCAAGAAATATTAGGTAGTCGCATACATGCATCTGTTTCCAAGGGACAAGTTAAAATCAGCTGTCAAATTTGGTAACTTATCTGAGTTCAGCTTACCAACTGAAACCCTTGGGGCAAATACTGTAATTTATTGAGAATCGTTTACCAGATTATCAGAACAGCAGAAGGATGAAGCACTAGAGTTGTTTGAACGATACTCCAAAATTTTGCCAAAGATGACCAAGATTTAGGTTATGCAAAAGGAGTATAGCATTTTGTTGATACTGGGGACCATATGCCTATTAGAATGAGGCCAATTTGGCGCCCCAGGACTAGTGACGATATAGTCAGTGAAGAGCTAGACAAATTGTTCAAAAGTGGAATGATAGTGCCATCCAATAGCCCGTGGGCCTGCCCTTTTTTAATTGTAAAGAAAAAGATGACAGCAATCAAGTTGTGATTTATTATCGATGCCTCAATGCCATTACAAAAAAGATTCATATCCGTTGCCCAGAATTGATGATGCTCTGGACAGTCTGGGAGGTGAGAAGTATTTTACCACAATGGACCTCATCTCAGGATATTGGCAAAATGAGCTGCCACCAGAGGAGCAGGTAAAGTGCGTGATGATTGCTGTTCAAGGGCTTTTTAACTGACATGCATGCCACAGGGGCTTTGTAATGCGCCGGCAACCTTTCAGCGCGCAATGGACATGATATTGGGGGACATTAAATTGTCTTTCATACTGGTTACCTGGATGACATCAATGTACTTTCGCAAATAATTTCTGAACATCTGAAGCACCTTGAACAAGTGTTCAAATGGCTTTTGAAGGCCAATCTGAAGATAAAACCTTAAAATGTCACTTCTTTAAAGAACAATTGGAATACCTCAGGTTTGTCATTGATTCCAAGGGCTTGCGGCCTCAGCCTCAAAAGGTGGAAGTGATGAACAAAATGCAACCTCCGATGAATATGAGAGATTTTCAAGTGTTCTTAGGCATAGTAGGATACTATTGAAGATCTGTAGAAGGGTTTGCAAAGATTGCTGAGCCTCTATTCCACTTACTATAAGGAGGAGTTCATTTTTGCTGGGCAGAGGAATGCCAACAAGCCTTTAAGGCTTTGAAAAACAAAATGAGATCAGCGCCTACCCTCCAATATCCAGATTTCAGCAAGCCTTTTATCATACAAACCAATGCCTTAATGACTGCAATTGGTGGTGTTATTGCAGATTGGGGATAATGGCGAGGAGCATCTGGACGCTTATTACAGCAGGATGCTGAATAAGCATGAGCGTAATTATATGGTGACTGAAAGAGAATGATTGGCTGTCATCTATGCTGGTAAATAATTTCAGGTCTACATTAATGGCACCAAGTTCAAGTAGTGATGGATCACAGCTCATTATGATGGCTCCACAATTTTAAGGAACCTGAAGGACGATTAGCTCGCTGGGACCTGAATTTACAAGCGTACAATTATGAAGTTATTCATAGAGCTGGAGCAGCCCATCAAAATGAAGATGGATTATTGCGGCTTCCTATTGTAGCTGTCCTGAGAAGTTTGGCCAATGAGCTTCATGAAAAAATGATTACCCAAAAGTATGGAGATGAGCCACCTGAAGTTCTCTAAGTGATCAAAAAAGCATTAAGCAACACCAAATATCAAAATGGATTTTTATACAGGCTTAAATCCAAAGGGCAATTTCAAATTTTAACCAAAACCTTCCAACTTAATGGATATTATTACACAAGCACACAAGGCCATCAGACATGGGGAATGACCAAGACGCTAGAATTAATTGGATCAAGTTGCTATTGGGATTCCATGTGATTTGATATCAAAGATGTGTCAATAATTGTCATTCATGCCAAATTTCAAAACCTATGAAGTTGGATGTGAAATATTAGTTGATCAAACCTGACTGGGCCTGGCATACCATGTCAATTGATGTAATTGACCCTTTGCCTGTGAGTAGCCTAAACAAATACATAATTGTGCTATCAACCATCTGACAAAATGGGTGAAAGCGAAAGCAATTTGAGACATCTGGGCTCTGACTACTGCCAAGTTCATTATGGATAATATTATTCATAAGCACGTATGCCCCCAGAAGAGACTTTGATGGACAATGGCACTAATTTTATAGCCAAATGGTACAATGGTTAAATAAGCTGATGTTTATCAAAGGAGTGTTGTCAACACCATACCATCCTGAGCATAATGATATGGTAGAGCAAGTGAATGGCACTTTAGTTGGCATTTTACGCAAAAATGCAGCCTTAGAGCCTTTGTAATGGGCAACTTTAATTAGTGCTACCATGTTTGCATACAATATTGGACACCACAGCAGCATGGGCCAATCTCCGTTTTGACTTCTGTATGGTAGACAGCCCGCTCTGCTCCATTATTATATTCAGTACTCAGTTCAACCAATGCAATTAACCCAAATAATTATGTTGAGCAACTAGCAAAGACCCTAATCAAGTTGCAATCTGAAGCTTATCAGAACGCGATTAGTCAAAAACTATTCAGAAGAGCTATGTCATGGAAATGGCAGAAGAAGTTTAGACTGGCCTGCCAGTAAGGATGCGTAAGAACCCAAAAGCAAGCCAGAATGCCAGAGGCATTGCCACCCGGACAACGTTGTTTGGAGCCTGGAATTAGGAAATGATAAATTATTGGTGTAAGATAATAGTGAATTATATCCAAAAACTAAATTGAGGCTGACCCAGACCCTGGAGGTCTTGTTACAGCAGGGGGTGGAACCACAGGTATGGTTTCAACAAAATCACCAGTATATGGGGTAATTTGACTGGGGAGACAAGGGGGCGGATACTTGCTTGAAGATGGTGGATATAAGGCCACAAGATCTCAGTATATTGTTGATGAAAGTTCATAAAAACAGGGTTAAATTGCCAGAAGTATCTAGCTCGCTGAATCCAGTCTACAATGGTGGGGGCCATAGTGACCATGAGTACCGGTAGAGCCCATCCAGTATATGGACTGACAGGCTACCAGGGAAAAGCCATTGGAAATGCGTCCAGAAGGGAATTAAAAATCTAAATTGGTTGTCATTTGAGACAAAATTTTATTGAAAAGGAAAGTGAAGAAAAGCAACCAACATATTTCTCAATGAGATGCAACTGATTAAATAGTAGTCAATTGATGCAGGGATAAGCCGGGAAAGAGACCCTCAATTTTGACCTAACTGGAGAATTATTCAGGAATGGGGCAGATAAGTTCACTGGGAACTGACATCAAAGAATTTGGCAGTAGGCCAAGTCCCTGTCAGTTTGACCTCAAACATCCAAACCAAGGCTCAGCTACATTTATGATGGTTGGCGTGATAGCATTTGGCCTGACAAGCAGTGGGAATCCCCAAGGCCACCCCATGTAGGGGCAGTCCCATTTGGTTGGGAACAGGTTTGGGGTGCCCAACCCGCCCATGCCCGGTCACTGGGCTGTTTGTTTGGTTAAAAGCATTGCATCAGCCAAAATGCCCAATTTTCCAGAAGTGAGCTTCAAACCCTCATCGATGGTGTCCAATACTATTACCCGTCTGTCAAGGGATGATCCCCAACAATGTTGGGAGGAGGTTGATTTTTAAAAACATAGTGTTGGCTGAATCAAAATATCAGCGATTTTGACCAATGAATCATTCTTCATCCCTTTTTGACTACCTGGAATCCAAACATTAGGATGATTCCCACTCAATTTTAGACTAATCAATTTCATCTTAGCGATATCAGCATAGATTCCTCTGCTTGACTATACTAGTTCTGCCAAGGTGAGTGTGGGCACTGGGGGAGGGATCCAAAGCGGAAGGAATGTGACCCAGCACTCGTCTGCCATGTGGTTGAGGTCGCCCTGGGTAATGAGGGGTACAAACACCCTCATTGATACCTTCTTACTCAGGAATTGGAATAAGGCCTGATCAATGCCCAGGGGACATTCCCCAGGACTTACAAGCATTGATGACGCTAAACAAGCTATGGTGACTAAGTTTAAGGAAGGAAATTTAGTAGTATATTGTGAAACTCATAGCACAGGCCGTGCACGCAAGCTAGCCTCACTTTGGAAAGGTCCATTTATTATATTGGAGAAATTATCTGAAGATGTATATACCATTAAGGATCAAGGCGTATGGGTTGTGAATCAAGTACATGCTAAATTCCTTCATCTGTATCATAAAGAATAATAATACAAAAAATCAAAAAAGAAAAAATTATCAAAATAAAAAAATTGAATATAATAAATATAAATAAAAAGACAGAAAAAGACAAAAAATAATCAAAAACCTTAATTTTTATTCATAGATTTGATGCCTCGCTGGTATTGGAACTAGCACCCCTTCTTTAGTAGGGAGAGGAGAGTGCAATCAAATCAAAGAAGCCTTTAGAGGAATCGGAGAGATGCAAATTTCATAAAAGTCTTGACTATCTAGACCCTGTCAGAGATGTGCCAAACCCAAAAAATCTTGGTACCAGGCATGCTGGCCCTGTCAGCTTAGGAAAGGCCATCAAACTAAAGGGAAAGACCATTGAAAAGGACTTCAGAATAGGCGGGAAAAGTTCAACTCAGGAGTAAATGCCGTAGAAAGGAAGATACAATTGGCAAGAAGGCTCTCAAGGCAGGGGTAGAGTTGAAAGGAACACTTTTGCGTTAAACATTTGTGAACGTGCCTCATCTAATACCCTGCAAATGTCAGGCACAGTATTGTAGGGGAGCAAGGAAGGTGGGAAGCAAACGCACACACACAAAAGAGCCATCTGGGGGACATAATTCTTGGAAAGACTTTTTGCCAAGCTTTTGCAAGGGTCATAATAACACCATGATGTGCCAATCCTTTTGAATCTGAATCTTGAGGCCCAACAAGACATAAAAATAGGTATGTACTGAAGCGGTTTTGCACCAAAGCCTAGAAACTGAGTTAGCAAAAATAAGTGCCTGTTTGGCCTTGAAAATATTGTATGTGGCAACCTCAGGACAGGTAGCAAGTGCAGATGACAAATAGGCATTAACAAGCTCCGACATTGAATTGAGCTCAAGTTCCAACGAAGCCACAGTGCCCACATGTAAAGAGGAAGCAAGATTTTTAGAAGTGAAGATGCTAAAAAGGGAAAACAAGAAGTCTGGAAGAAGATATAATCTGAAGTGAATTGATGTCAGATTAGGGTTTCTTGGGACTGAATGGCTTCAGAAGGCTGAAGAGATAAAGAATAAGTCAAAAGGGCATCCAGCTTGACCCATTAGGATGTTCAACTGACAGTACTTGAAGCCATGGGGGCTTGTTTGGGTTCACCAATTGGTGTTATCACAGTGGGATGTGAAGCTGAACTCTCTAATATTGTGGAAGTGTAGCTGGTCGATCCAGTCTGAGGAATCATGGGCAACACGCCTGAGTTGACCATAGTGCGCTGCATGGACTTGCTTAGCCTTAGGAAGGCTCATCTGTCTGAGGCGGAAAGGCTATTGAGATAATGTTTGTACTTTGATGAACGCGAAAAGTTAGACATTGTGACCCAGGAAGAAGGGTACCCGCTGCTTATATCCAGTCAAGGTGAGGGAAGTGTTGAGTAATTGACTGGACCTAATCATTGGATATTTGATAGGGAATTATAATGTTAACACGCTTAATTTATTATGATTTGTATTTCAATATCAGTGATTATGGATCAGGAATATCCTAAGCTTATGCAAAGTTTAAGATCTGCGGCCTAGCAATTTACTTGATAATATTTGACTGTGATGACATGGACTTAAGGGCTTTTTTGGTTAGGTCAGACTTAACATAAAGTTTCAACTTAATGACTCGGGCATGTGGGCTAAGTTGGTCTGTGTCAAAATAAGTTTTTTAATGTTGGTTGAGTTTTTGATCAAATTAATTACTAATTAGTGGAACGAATTGCTTTGGTATGTGCTGCTGATTGTTTGTAAAAAATCGTTTCAGCTATTTGCAGACACATCTGAAATGTCATCTTGAGAATATTGAAATTATTTACACTGACCCTGAGGCCATGCGAGATGCCCTGAGTCAAAGTATTTATAGACCCTCAAATGAACATTTTACATGTTTCTCTGGCCAAATGCCATTGAAAATGAGACATCATGGGTAAGATGTGGTGAACGTTGAACCCTGTAAATTATCTAAGTTGATACTAATAAAATACATTCAACTATTACCACTAGATTATATTTTAACTTATAAGCTTTTTGTGTTTAATACTTTACTTTGTATTAGTTGAGAATTTAATTGGGATCAGTAAAATCAGGGAATTGAGCCATTGTCCAAGTAATGACAGGAGAATAAAACTTTGAAGTGCTTTTACCAAGGAGTTATATATTGAACTATACTCACCGTCTGGTCTATTGTTTTCATACAATAGATGCTCAAAACTCCACCATACCACTGAAGAAGAACCAGCCATCAGAATGAGACCAAATTCAACATACATTTTTTTAATTTCTATAAGCTTAGTATGGGTAAAGTGTTTGACACCACTAACTTGGTAGAGTTAATGAATTAGTGGACTTTAAAAGTCAGAAATTAGTGATGCTGAAGTTAAAGAAGACTGATGTGTCCTATTTTAACGCCAAGGATCTTATTATTAAGATTTTCTGAGGCGTAGAATAGATAATTACAAGAAAAGGTTAATTCCTCAATTTTTCTTTCAATAGAGATGAACCTATCCGAGTATTTGCAGGAAGGTTTTATTTAAAAGTGCTGACGCTATCTACAGCTAACGTTATAATTAATTTTGATGCCCAGATTGCTCTTTGACACTACTGTGAGCCCTACAATGAATAGTATCAGGTTCAAAGAGCAGTATTAGATATGAAGAATGGTATTAGTCAAATGTTAAATTATCTAAGCCGTTGCACCGTCACTTTTGAGTCGCCAAAATAAAATATGCAAGTCTTGTGGCTAACCATTTGGAGCATGTCCTAACCTTAGAAAGTCAGTCAGCTGTATGGCCTTCAGTCTGACAGGCCTAACATTAACTGAGTCAACTGTTATCTTTGAAGGATTATATTATGCCAGTCATTGCCTTAACTCAAGTTCTAAATATAGAGCTAATTCTAAAAACCACATGAATAAGGTGAATTTGGGAAAAGTTAGGGCAGAATAAAGCCAGGATTTTCTATCTCCGCTATTTTTATATAAATCCTTGATATGAAGAAACCTTCAGCTCTAACTGAATAAACAAAATGCACCAGTGAAGCCCCACCTCCGCTGGTTCAGACAGTTCTGCAGATGATCTAGTAGTGGTTACCAACCATATGCATAGAAAATATAAGTACAAATTGGTGCAGGAAGTTGAGCTGAAGGCTTATATGAATTTAGCACTCCAAGAGCTGCCAGTTTTTTTTTTGTGATATTCCCCTATTGAACGGATTACAAGTGGCTTTAATACTCAATATTTTAACAGAGACTAGACACCAGCTGTTCATGAAGATTTAGACTTATTTTGAGTCAAGAGGACACTCTGGATGTCCATAAAATTAATCCTTTGGATGCTTATTCTTCTGAATGCACATATATTTATATCATTAAAAATAAAGTCTACATAATCATTAACAGTGTAGCACCAAATAATATCATGTCCACTAAATTGGTGAAGAGACTGGTTCTAGCTCCTGACATCAATCATCAGAAAATTTTTGGTACTGTGGGACTCAGACCAATACTTTTGAAGGAGAATATAGTGCATCACTGCTGCGAATTCAAATTTTTGGTGATCTCCGCTCCTGCTATCATGTTTCCTCATCAAAACTACGATTTTCTTATTGTACCTCATTTATGAGGTCTCATAGAGTCAAAGCTGATTTTGAGATTAACAAGTTTAGAATACTCAAATAAACCCTCCTGTTATTCTATAATTTTAAGGATGAGGCCTTGCACCTTAATATTCAGGGTTTGTCAACCTAGTTTTTAAAAATGCTATAGTGCCCATGGGCTATCAGAAAATTTGGGCTAATAATTAGAACTTATCAAACCAAATTTCAGAAACTAATAGGACTTTGATATGTGCTAATTAAAATTTTAATCATCCTGGGACCATCATATAATAGTGGGGGCCAAATTAAGTTAAAAATCTTCTATATTATATGGTGAAAAATTCATGCCGTTTTTGTTCCAATATTGAGCCTGTCATAATGCCTGGGATTATTTCCCCCAATCACAGAAATTAGTGCTTTTAACTAATCTGTATCATACCTTACTCAGATATAGCGAAACCATATTTTCACCAATGTGCATATGTTACCCTTTGAGAAGTTAAGAATGGTTCTGACTTTGGCCACTTTGTTAAACTAGGATTTAGCTGCAATATTGAGCAAACTTTTTGCTCTCTAGTAACTAAAGAAAGACTAGCTGATTTAGCAGAGGATTAGAAGGATCAAACGCTAACCTTTTAAAAAAAGCACAGCGTAAAATTTTGCAAACAACTGATTATTTGGCTGTTCCCACAATTTGCATCATCAAATCAGTACAAATAACATCCTCCAATTCAACTCCGTCTGATTAAACATCTAAAGGCGAAGGATAAAGTCATTAAACAGAATTAAATCAGCTGGTGCAACATATAATGGTAGTGTCCTCCAAGGCTCAATGTGCCTCCTGGTGCTGATTATTAAGAACAAGAACAGTCCAAACCTCATAATAGACTACTGAAGATGTGATAGTTTTAACAAAAAGGATTCTAATCATTTACTGCGGACTGATGATGCGCTGGACTTCTTGGGCGGCGCTGAATATTTCTCAGCCTTGGAATTAATTTCTGGATATTGCAGATCAAGTTGCCCAAGGATGAGTAGTAAAAATGCACCATGATAACCCCATGTCCTTTACCAGCCTACTAGATTGCTGAAGGGGCTTTCCAACAATCTCTCAAATTTCAGTAGGCTATGGGTAATATTCTTATAGATTGAAAAGGTTGCCGTGATCTTTTTTATATTTTTAGATGGTCTCAAATATTCTTTAGAATTTTCAATGAACATCTGCAACACTTAAAGAAGTCTTCTGTTACCTCACCAAGGATAATCTTAAGATCAAACCAAATAGGTTTAAAATTTTCCACAAGCAGCTGGAATATCTGGGATTTGTCATTTAAAGAACATGACTTTTGGCTCAGTAAGCAAAGGTTGAAGCAATTGAACACATGGCGTGACCAAGTAGTAATCTTGACGAATAAGTTTTTCTTGAAATGATTGGCTATTGCAGCCTTTTTGTAAAGAACTATAGAAAAATAGGGTACTAAATATTTCACCTCCTCAAGGAACAAAGTGCCCTTTTGACTAGACTGGGAACTGTCAGCTAGCCTTCAATAAACTTGGGCTTTACCTTAACCAAGCGCCATTGATAATGTAGCCCAACTTAGATAAACCATTTATTATTCAAATTAGATGCCTCTCTCACCGCTGTGATGGCGGTGTTAATTTTTTCTAATGAGATTGAGCGCCCCAAGTCTAACTGCAGCCAGGCGTTAAGTGTTCATGAATGAAACTATAAATTATCTTTGAATGACTGTCTGGCAGTCATTTATGCTTGTAAACAGATCTGACTTCACATCTATGAAGTGCATATCATTGTAGTAACAGATCATGCCTCCTGCATTAATTATAAAGTTTGAGAGAGCTTGACGGATTATTAACCCAGTGGGCTTTGAAATTGCAGGCTTATGATTTTGAGATTCAGCATCAAGTGGGTTCAAGTATTAAAGCGCTAACATATTACCTTAATTGCACACCATGGACTTAGAGGCTGATGTGGCTGATAATTTATATGATATATTGTTATCCAAAAATTATGGCAATGAACTAGCAGGAGTTCAGAGATCCTTAAAACTAAGGGGGAAAACTGTGGTTAGTAATGGTAAGCTTTATAATTTCCTCAATTATCAGCAAAATTAGATACCCAAATTAATGGAGCGGACTGATTTTTTATTGGGGCCCACAGGCGATGAGTCATGGAGGTTTTAAGAAGACGCTTGTGCTATTGAAACAGAACCTTTATTGGGAATCTATGAGTAATGATATGCATTAGACCTTCCACTGTTGCATATAATGACAAGTGGAAGGCCCTTATTGGAAAGCCACAACTTGTCAGTTGGATAAACAAATTTTGCTTGGCATAATATATCTATGGGCCTCGTGGGACCTCTGGCTAATAAATCTGGACAATTTAATTATATAATAGTGGCCATTGATCACCTCAAAAATTGGGTGGAGACCAAAGCAGTTTGGAGATTTAGGCTCCACAATAAGGGCTAAGTTCATTCTAACATATGTTTTCTACTGACATCAATGTCCCCAGTTTCTATTGATGGATAATGGGACTAACTTTATATCCCTGATAATTTCAAAGCTTAACGACTTAATGGGTATATTTGAGATATTTTTACTCCACATCACCCTGAGACCAAATGTCATGTGCACATGACATAATAGTGGGGACCAACCCCAAAGATAAGGCTGGGCGCCAGGAGGCCTAGAGGGTGAAGCTACAAACCCTTCCTGACCTGAGGCACACCCTAGACCAACGCTGGGTTTGGGCAAAATATTCCAAGGTTGGGACTGGTGGTGTTTAGATACCCAGCCCCTCACAATGTCCCAGGCATTAAAACGGATGGTGTACCAAATTAACGCGGACAGTTCCATTTGGTTCATCGAGGAATGGAGTTTTGAAACCTGCTCCACTTATGAAACAACGCGTTCAGGTTGAATCCAACCTTTATCAACAACTTGAGTGAAGTTGGTTTCAGCTTATTTAACTAATTCAGATGGAAGCGTGGCCCTATTGGTGGGTCAGTGCTTGGGTCCACTGCCATGAACCCCATATTCCCCCATCGACACTTAAATGTGTTTTCCCCAACCAAATCTACTTGTTGGTCAACTTCCAGAAAAAACCTTTTCCCATTTTGCATTTTACTTTTATGATATTTCAAACGCTCCTGTGCATGAACCTCTTTGAGGAGGTCTCATGCTCCATTAACCTTACCATCGCAAATATTATGAAACTTTCCCTTAGTGCACCATTGGTTCGCCCAGGTTCCCTCCAAAATGGGTCGCTTATCCCCTTTCACTTTGTGCACCACATCGCTTTTGGTAGTTATTTTATTATAAAATTTGCATTTTGATGCCTAAGTTGTTATTGCTCCAGCAACCTCTGCTGGGCTCTAATCCCTTTGGCACTAATGACTAGTTCCCTGGCGTTGGCCTGGTGCACCGTGCAGGCCAAGCTGGGAACAGGAGAGTTATAGATACTCTCCTTACATTAGTCAACCAGCCCTTTAACTTTATGTGCATGAACTTTTTTCCGTGTGGATCTTTTCCAAAGTGGGAACAGTGGGCGCCTGCTGTGGAAGTTGGCTGTCATTAGCTGCACTGCAGTTTCCTATTTTTCCCAACGGATGGAGAAACTTGGCGTTATGATGGTTGCCTCCAACTGGAAGATATCCACCCTTTATGCTCATACTAGGTGGATACGGATGCTTTGAGGTCTGAGAGTCATGATTCCCCAACTTTTTCACCAAATTGGTCAATATCAAATTAAATAACTGAGTTATTTTTTGCCCGCGCGTTCAGCCAATGCCATTGGAATTGGCGCAGACGGGCCTGGGGGTGTTAGCCATGAATTATGTTGGGCATTCCATCGCAGTTCAAGGGACAGGGTTGTTTGCGTCTAAAAACGCGTTTTATAACGAAAACCTGATATATATCTCTGAACCATATTGGCCCTCTCATGTTTCAGATCTGGAACCCATTACTGTGTATGGAATCACACCAGAAAATCCCCGTTTGATCTCTTCCATGATTTGCAGCACTCAGGAAGTTGAAAAAGAACTGCGCTTATAGTATGAAAATGTTATGCACCTGCAAAAGGCATGGAGGGGTATGTGGCCTCAGTAGTAAGAGTGGCCAAATATCCCTCTCCCTTCTTTGATTCCCAAACCTACACTTATGGTTTTCTCAAGCCAGAAGAAAATTTAGGCGAAGTGGGGGAGTTTTCTGCTTTTAATAAATCCCACTATGGATACTTCCGCTTGACTGCTATCCTTACATCCTCTCTTGGAAAGTTCAGCACCACTATTTTAGTGGATACCGGTGCCACAAATAAACTTATTGACCAAGACCCTGCTGACTACCTTGAGTTGAGTTACTCACCAGGTGGTATGGCTAGAGGTGGGGCTTTTCAAGGTATCCCTACGCTGAACGTCATAGGGTTAGTGGACTACCAGGTGGGCGCCTGTCTTCTATCCGACCATTTTCAAGCTATAAAGCACCTCTTGTTTTCCATTATTTTGGGGGTTGAGTGGTGGAGAAAACTTAACGTTCAGACTAATTTGAAAGAAAAGACTCTATCCTTGTCTTTAGTAAACGGTCACCAGTTGATTGTTCCCTTGTCAGACGATACCACCCAGGGCCCATTACCTCATTGGCCCAATGTTCCCACTCCTTATCTTGCTCCTTTGCAGAAGACCTCCTCCTCCGTGCATTTTCCTTACCTTCCTGTTTGGAGGTTTTGGAATCCTCTTTTGATGCAGCATCTGACAACGCACTCCCTGAGCACTTTGAGTTTGATTGTGACTTCAAGCTCACAGTGGATCTGGTGCGTATATCTTCCCCCATTTACCCATTGACTGTCTGAGAGGAAGAGGCGTTTGATGTGTGGGTGAAGGAACAGTTAACCAAAGGTGCAACTTTTCAGCGTACCTCCCCTGTATGCTCCCCTCTTCTCTTTGTGGATAATTCTGATGGTACTTTACGCCTGTGTGTGGACTACAGGAACCTTAACAATGTCACTGTATCAGACCTCCATACCATCCCCTTGGATTCACAGATTGCGCACTATGTGGAGAAGGCGAAGTTCTTCTCCAAGCTGGATTGCCTCAACGCATTTAATCAGATCCTGATAAAGAAGGGCAAGGAGTGGTTAACCACCTTCCACACCAGAAAAGGAATATTTCAGTCTGGGGTCATGCCCTTTGGGCTTAAGAATGCCCCTGCTATCTTTCAACGCCGCATTGATGCAGCTTTGGGGGACTTGTTAGGGGTATGAGCAGTTGCTTACATGGATGACATCCTGGTGTTTTCCCCTGATCAAGAGTCCCATGAAGTCCACCTTTGGCAAGTGGTGGGGCGGTTAAAGGCAGCCAGCCTTACGTTGAAAATTTTAAAGTGCGAGTTCTTCAAGTCCCAGGTCACGTTTCTGGGCAATGTAGTGTTTGACCAGGGATACATGATAACTTCAGATAAGAGAAGGCGATTCGTGAGTGGCCTACCCCCACCACAGTCAAGGAATTGAGGAGCTTTTTTTGGACGTGCACGTTCCTCAAGAATTTCACTCCCAATCTGTTTGAGGTGGAGGCTCCCTTATACAAGGCTAGCAGGGCCAAAGTGCTTCAGTGGTCCCCCATTTTGGAGGACGCTTTCCAAGCAGTGAAGTGCACCCTGTTGTCCACGTCTGTTCTTCGCCATGTCAACTCTTCAAAGGAGTTCGTTGTGTCTACTGATGCCTTGCATTTAGCCATAGCGGTTGCCTTGTTACAATTAGGCGAAGTTGGGATAAAGCATCCGGTGGGATATTTTTCTAGAAAAATGTCTCTGCCAGAGTTGAATTACGCCGTTGACAAGGAGTTACTAGCAGTGGTGGAGGCGCTGACATATTGGCATCACCACTTGCATGGCTCTACCCAACCATTCCGTGTATGTACAGATCACTGTGCCTTGCTGTACTACCGAGCCCCTCATGTCCTAACCCCATGGCAGACCCGTTGGCATGAGATTCTTGCCCAATTTGCATTCATGTATGAGTTCACCAAGGGCAAGGATAATGGTTTGGCGGATGCTTTGAGCCACAACCCAGCTTTAGCGCCCAATCCTAAGGAGGTAGAAGTTCACAACACACAGGTGATGATTTCTCCAATTAAACTTCTTCCTCAGCGACCCTCTCCCATGGCCAACGTGCCTGTGCTTGCACCTCTGGAAAACGCAATAGAATATAGTATGTTCAGGAAGGTAGTTCTTTCTCAGCCACTGGCAGCGGAATATACTACTTTACTTGCTAAGTGCGATTTGAATCAAGAGGATCTCTCCAGGGGCTATCACATGAAGGATGAGATGGTGTGGTTTCAGGGGCGCCTATGGGTTCCTGCTGGACCACTTCGCCTGGAAATCATCCAGGACCATCATGATGGACTTACCATTGGTCATCCTGGTAAAGCGAAAACAACAGAGTTAGTCTGGCGCACATAAATTGGAAGGGCTTGCCTTCTCAGGTGGGGCGGTACTGTAAGGAATGTTTAGTTTGCAACCAAATGAATCCAAATCGTCAACCTTTAGCGGGGTTGTTGGTACCTTTCCAGAAAGCTAAAGGGCCCTGGACTTCCCTATCAGTTATTTTTATTGTAGAATTACCTGTCTCATATGGGTATGATGCCATTATGGTGGTGGTGGACCGGTTTACAAAGTTCGCCCACTTCATTCCTTGCAGAACTACAATAACCACGGCTGAGATGGCCAGTCTTTTCGTCATGCATGTGTTTGCGCTCCATGGAGTTCCCCAAGAGATTATCAGTGACCGGGGGGCCTCAGTTTACCTCTGTCTTTTGGGAAGATTTGTGTAAGACTCTCCAGATCTGCCCTTGCCGTTCAACTGAATACCACCCACAATCAGATGGGCATACTGAACAAGTGAACCAGTACATGGAGCAGTTCAAGCGGTGTTACACCGCCGCAGATCATTCAGATTGGGCTTCTCACCTTCCCATGGCCCAGTTTAGCTACAACAATACCTTTCACTCCTCAATCGGTTGTTCCCCATTTTTCGCCAGCCATGGCTTTAACCCCTCCTTTAACATGGAGCCCAGCTGTGGGTCTAATGTTGAAGCGGTGGTAGACTTTGCAAAGCCAATCAAGAAGGTCCAACAGGGGGTTTCCACAAGCTTGGAGGTGGCAATGCAGTTGTAGAAAGGAGAACGCTGATGGGAAGCGCTGAGTGGGTTCTTCATACAAGGAAGGGGATCTCGTGATGCTTAATGCTCATAGCATCCCTATCAATTAGCCATGCAAGAAGCTGGGACCAAAGAGGATTGGCCCCTATTGCGTAGTTAGAAAGGTGGGACATGCCTCATACCAGCTAGATCTCCCCCTCATTCTGGATCTTCTCTGTGTTTCATGAGAGCAAACTGACGTTGTTCAAGGGCCCCCCACCAGAGACTCCTGAGGCCTATCTTGTGGATGGGGCACTAGAGTGGGAGGTGGAAGAGATGGTTGCCTCCCGCCGCACTAAAAGAAGACTTGAGTACCTGGTATCCTGAAAGGGCTTTGATGCTGCAGAGAACAGTTGGATTCCAGCGCACGATTGTGTGCATGCCCAAGATCTGATTGATGCCTTCCACTAGCGTTTCCCCCAGGCTGCTGGATTTCAACTAAACCGACCGTTGCCACCATGAAGTTGGCCCCTGCCCACAAGAACCTTTCCCTTGCGCAAGCCCCTGGAGGGGGGTTGAGCCCCGTTGGGAGGGAGAGGGTAATGTCATGTGCACATGACATAATAGTGGGGACCAACCCCAAAGATAATGCTGGGCGCCAGGAGGCCCAGAGGGTGAAGCTACAGGCCCTTCCTGACCTGAGGCACACCCTAGACCAACGCTGGGTTCAGGAAAAATATGCTCAGGTTGGGACTAGTGGTTTGCCAAATGCCCAGCCCCTCACAATGGCACAGACGTTAAAATGGATGGTGTACTAAATTAACGTTGACAGTTCTATTTGGTTCATTGAGGAACGTGGTTTCAAAACCCATTCCACTTATGAAACAACGCGTTTGGGTTGAATCCAACTTCAATCAATAACTTAAGTGAAGTTGGTTTTGGCTTATTTAACTAATTTGGATGAAGCGTGGACCTATTGGTGGGTCAGTGCTTGGCTCCACTGCCATGAACCCCTGTATTCCCCCATTGATACTTAAATGTGTTTTCCCCGACCAACATTCCTTGTTGGTCGACTTTCCAGATAGCCTTTTCCCATTTTACGTTTTACTTTTATGATATTCTGAATGCCCTGTGCACAAACCTCTTTGAGGAGGTCTCATGCTCTGTTAACTCTACTGTTGAATTTTGGGCTTTGTTCTGATGGCTGGTTCTTTGTCAGGTGTCAAATGCAGTTTTGTGCATCTATTGTGTGAGGACAATATACAGGATGGTGATTTATTATTAAAATATAATTTTTTTGGTAGTACTTAAATCATATACCCTGTAGTTTACTTGGACAATGGCACGCTGCCCTGATCTTACTGATCCCAAGTAAATACCAACTAGTACAAAGTAAAATACTAAACACAAAAATTTTACAAGTTAAACTATAAACTTAATCCAGTAGCTGAATCTATTTTATTAGTATCAACTTGAGGGTTATTTATAGGTTCGATGTTAACCACATCTTACCCATGACGTCTCATTTTCTATGGCACTTGGCCATGTAAAATGGTTGTAAGAATGTTTACAAATACTTTGACTCAGGGCATCATACTCAGCCTCAGGGTCGGAGTAAAACCATCATCATTCTCAAGATGGCGTTTTGTATGCATCTAAAATAGCTGAACCAATTCACTTTTACATGTAATTGGCAGCACATACTAAGGCGATTCATATCACTGATTAGTAATTAATTCAGTCAAAAACTCAACCAACATTAAGAACTAATCTTGACATAGACCAACAAAGCCCACATGCCTGAGTCATTAAATCAAAACTTAAATTTAAGTTTGACCTAACCAACAAAGCCCTCAAGCCCATGTCATCATAGTCAAATATAATAAAGTGAAATCGCTAGGCCACAAATTCAAGTTTAGATATACTTAGGATATATTTGGTTTATAAGAACTGACATTTAGATCCAGTCAACCATTCAACACTTACCATTGCAAATACTATGAAGCTTTCCCCTTGTGCACCATTAGTTTGCTCATGTTCCCTCCAACCTGGGTCGCTTATCACCTTTCACTTTGTGCACCATGTCGCTTTTGGTGGTTAATTTATTATAATATTCACATTTTTATGCCTAAGTTGTTATTGCTCCAGCAACTTCTGCTGGGCTCTAATCCCTTTGGCACTAACAGCTAGTTCTCTGGCATTGTCCTGGTGCATTGTGCACTGCTAAGCTGGGAACAGGAGAGTTATAGACACTCTCCTTACACCAAAGGCACCATTGCATGGATGGACAGTAAAACCTTTTGGGATATTACGTATGCTAATCATGGTGAAGGCGTCCAGCTAAAACATTTTTTTGCCTTCCCCATTTTTGACTATAGTATATCTTATCATTCGGCCTCAGTCAATTCCAATTCTCTTTATTATATGGGAAATGACTGGAACTTCCGTAATTTTAAGTTCTTATGTCGCGCAATAAAATATGACTCCCTCAATATAACTAGTAATGAAAGCACAGAAATTAATCCAACTGCAGAGTGCATCATATTCTAATGCGCTGGTTCAAGAAAATATTTTATGAATGGGATAATGAAGACTGGCATCAATTACCCCACTTTACTTTAGGGGAAAAGAGTTTTATTATGATAATAATGGATTTAGAAGAACTATCAAGTTGGAGCACATATGGAAGGGGCCTTTTGAGATCATTAAGAAGATATACACAAATGCCTACATACTGAAGGTTGATGTTAAAGGTCTTCTATTTATAGAATGTATAATAAGTTATTAAAGAATTATTAGCGGAGTTCTGGGCCAATGACACTAAGTTTTTAATAAGTTTGTTGATCACCTTGCATTTTTGCTCCTTTGATGTTTGGTCAAGTGTGGAAATGTTGTAATTGGTTTAACCAACCACCTATATAAGTTATTTATATATATATCTAATTTTGTACTTAACTAATAATTAGATAGCTTATCTGATGGGACTTAAATTATGTCAGCCAGCAGCCCCGCTTTTCTAAGTAGTTGCCTGCCAGATAAATATACTATTTAACAAATCCTTAATTCCCTGCTTGAGCATCTCTCATTTCCTTAATTTTTTGGCATCAATGCCATGGATTCAGTTTACTTTATCGCCTTCTATTTTCATTGAGTGTACCATTCCACATTTCCCATGCCAGCGTAGTATTGTCATAATAGGATCCTTATATTTATTATATCTATCCGCCAGAAATTTGATTATATTTAGTATATCATATCATTTTATGTAAATGCTGAGACCTAGTTTTTTTGCTTGCCTGACCCTAATTTAGATAACGCGATTTTTTAGTCTACTATTTTGAGTACTGCTTAAGAGAATATAGGAAGCACTAATGAGAACGCATGGTAGTGAAATGCATATCTAAAGAGGATTCACAATTTCAAGGGAATCTTTTTTCTGCTAAAAGCTGAGATAGACCACTGGAAAGAGTTACTTTAGTGAGCCCAGGAGCCTCTTGCAGTATTTGATACTACAGGGTGCTCCCTTGTAAATTAATATACCCTTTTTTGGTATATACAAGTTTTGGTAGTTTTTTGATCAAGGATACTATCCTCAAAGAGCACCTTGTTGTTGTTGTGTATAACTTGTGCGCTTGAAATACTCATCCCCTGCATCAATTACAATACCAAACCATTAGAGTATGAAACTAATTATTGATACCCATAATTCTGTTAGCCATGGTGGCCTCAGAAAACTCTAGAGCACATTTACCAAAGCTACTTTTTAAATCATTGAACTATGTTGTGGTGGATCTCTTTTCCTGTTACTTGGTATGCCAATTCCATAAGCAAAATAAAAAATGTGGTTGAATATAATTTAGTTTTACCAGGGTTTTCATGCCATATGGTGTCCATAAATTTTATGTAACCTCTAAGTATGAGCACTGGAGGACTGCAATATTTTATTTTCACAGTTAATAAACTTACAAGGTGGTTTTTAGAATAAAGCAATGAGTTTAGTTTATGATATTTTTAATGCAAAGCTCATTCTGGATCAAATATATGTATGCACAGCTGCCCTAAGGTGATCATGAGCAATAGTGTAACAATTTTTTTCCCTTATAATACACCAATCAAAATGATGGGGACCAAAGTAATTATATTGGTCCCATATTATCCAGAGATAAATGAACTGGTCAAACGAGTACATGCTATCTTAGCTATTATGCTAAAGAAGCTAGTTGCAGGACAAAATGTCTTCTTATGCTTCATACTTAATTTCAAAAGAGTTCACCTATATTATCACCTATCATTTGGAAACAGGAACAACCCTTTTTAACTTTAAAAAGCATCTCTACTATTAGTTTTTATACTAATCCTTGGAATTAACATTATGGAAAAAACTGACCAAATACTAAAGTGACTAGCTAACGTTATGATTGATTTATAAACAAGCGTTCAACAAAACCTTAGGACAAGGATCCAGGCCAAGAAGTAGGGTGACAATATATGATTAGTCATCAAAGGATTCAATACTAGAGATAAAGAATCCTACTGTGATACAGCTTTTCCTACAAAATAAGCTGAATGTCTTATAGAGCGTTTCAGAATAAATTGAAAATCGGCAATAAATGACTCTTAAATCAAAAAATGTCTTTGATGATTTTATAGCAAAACTAAATTAATAAATTCTTATAAAATTTTGTACTGATAAATATAATCTAAATTAAAATAAATTTTATTAAAAAAATAAATATTTAAAAATAAAAAAAGAAAATGAAATTTATAATTCAAAAAATAAAGCAAAAAGATGTATATGTATATAATTTTTATTTAGAAGCCTTGACTAAAGGATGATTAACATTCAACGCCACTTGGGATAGTAAGGTTATTTGACAATAGAAGTGAATAAGTTGTCATAATTGATCTGCAAGTGAATATTTATAAGGGCTAAACAAATTTTGAACCAAACTATTTAATGTGAGGCAAACCTTGTAAAAAGTGACAAGGGGAAGAGAGATAAGAAAATATGAACTTTCTAAACGCAATACTCAGCTTGGGGAAACAGCAATAAAGGAAGAAGCAAATGGCAGATAATCCTGTGTAACCCTTATATGGAACAGGCATTGGAAGTTGTGCCTTGCGTGCTTGCCAATGGTCATAATTGAGTACATTTTACATGTGGACCTGCATGGTACACAGGACACAGGTTGGAGGTTGAGGAAACATGCCAACAATCAGGGCACTAAGGGGAAATATCATTGTGAAGCTATGGATACAAGTTTACATACAATTAGCAAACAGCATCATGCGGATTGTTGCAAGCTTCCTAAATTTTAAGAAAAAAATACAATGTTTGTTGGGGAAGGTGAAGGCTTGGTGGCATAACTTTGAAGGACCCAACTGGCAAAACAAAGAGCATAGACTATGGTATCATGGTCTAAGATGCAGTCACGATTGACAGGGTTGAGAGCCTCCCAAGGACCTCATAAACTTTACACTTGAAATATTTATGTGAGAGATCAAAATGTTTACAATTCCCAATACTTATCACATCTTAAAGGACCACAAGCTTGTAATATTGGCTTAACTAAAGCAGAAATTCTGGAAGCAAATCTTTATTGAGAGAAATAACTGATTTATACTTTAAGAAATGGATTCATTAGACCTTATGATAGTGAATTAACTAAGAATGGAGCTACATCTAGCAAATATTCAATTACAATTTTGCAATATGCAAAATATGAAGAATAGCCTAATACATTTAAGATAATAGCTAAACCTCTTTTTAGCACTAGGTGGTCCCAACCTAAAGGGGAATAGCTAAGCCTTTTTCTTCTTAAGGAATGAGAACCATTACTGGTAATTCTGCGCAAGGTCTAAACATATCTGCTTCAATTGTGGCATGGAATCTGATGGGGCATATATGATATCTTAGATTGGCACAAATAATCTCTTAAAAGGCTTGCATCTGGTTTGGAAGACTAAACATTAACATCAGTACTTAAAGTAGATAGAAGAACTTGACATATGAGTTATATAATATGGTCAAGCTGTGGGATGTGCTGTAATTTTTATATATGACCACATTATCCAGCTTGAATTAATCTATAATATAATTATTTTTATAATTCAGAGGACTTTATATTTTACAACTAATAAATTAAGCTTTATGTTTATTGTTCATTATAAGGGTGGTTAGCCTGGTAGGTTAATTCCTGCTTCCACTCCAGTACAGGTTTTGTTCAACAAATTTGCAAAACCTGTACAGCTATAAAAAATCTCAAAGTGGTATATTTGTCCAAAGTTGACCCATCTCAATTACTTTTTTATTGTTAATTAACAGTCTATTGCTCTTTAATGTTACAATCAAAGTATTACTCAAGTCAAAAAGGATGTAAATTGATGATAGGTTACAATTAATGACTTAACAGAGATTATCCAAACAAAGTTAGTAGATGATTCAATGATGGCTGCTTAGCTGATAATCATATTACCTACTGTGAATCATTTGGGCTAATGTGCTAAATGATTAGGTCTTGTTAAAAATAAAAGAAGCGTTTAATGCTTTTCTGGCAGTAGTTTTAGGATTAATCTAGGCAATAAGATCTCAAGGAAAAATCGGCAATTGGTTCCTAATACAAATTGATGGTCACTGACCCGTAAAGATTGCCTTACAGAAGCTTGACTAAGGCGATATAGCCTGCAATGTTTGGTTTTTAAACATAAGGTCTAAAGTATGTGGGGGATAATTAATTACTTTTTCTTGCTTCAGCTCAAAAATTGAGCTTCAATAACCCTATAAAAAACTTCATAGCATTTTTTATATAGACAGATTTCAGCAGTTAAATATTTTATAATATTTGTACCTGAAAATTTGAAGGGAATAGATCACTTTGTTGATTTCTAAAGCCATTGTAAGAGTATACCTGATTAGTTTTAGAACAACGTATAAAGAAAACTTGACTGGCTAGTTGACTTTATACAACCAGTTACCCTCTTTATTCTTACAACAAATCTGATCCTGTGAAGTAAGCTTAATAAGATAATTACAGCATATTTGGTATTTACTGCCCTTTACCAAGCTGCGTCAAGGTGAAAAAAGTGGGAATTGTTGGGCTTTGTTTATATCTGATAATTCCCTCATCTTTGATGTCAAGGTTTAATCTGATCCAATGGATTAACCAAAACCACTGTTAGTCCAACCCTGGTTTAAAAAATCATTTACTATACTTCAAAATATCATAGGGTGCCACCATTATCAAGAACAATAAACTGGATGAAGATCTTGTCTCATAAGTTCCTGGCATAATCCAAAGAATTGGTACTTCATCCCCACAGAAATATTAACCCTCATAGTAAGATGATCATTACTGTTTTATAATATTTTTTGAAGCTTTTATTTTACAACTAAGAGTCTTCATTAAATTAGGGAACACCTTAATATTATAGTAATTTACATAGTATCAAAACCCTATAGAAGGGTCTTTAGTTCCCTGAACACTACTGGACTGTTGGATCTCATACCTTGTTACAACAGGAGGTTGGACCCAAAGGTTTATAAATAGGTTCCTCCAAGATGTTGGCTGCGCATTGTGCACATAAACACCTGAAATGTTTCTATACTTGCGAGGTCTCAAATGTCAGGGTGACTGGCTGGTAAATTACTTTAGTACCAGTGAGTATATAAAGCCTATGTTGTCAGGAATTTTAGGCCCAATTAAAATCTATAAATGGGCTTTAAAGTTCAAAATTTTTTTGACTACTGGCTTTGTAAGTCTGGGGGAGTGCCCCCTTCACTTGAACTGAGTGACATTATATTTCTATCAAAAAAGGAGCCAAGAAGGCAAGCTGACCCTGTAACAATCGTGATTGCATACGAATTCCATAAGGTTGGAAATTATGAGATTCGTGTGTGTTGATAGTTTCAATTCCATTATTTCAAGTAGGATTTTCCTATTTAGGTCAATAACAGAAAAATTTAAATAAATCTTTCATTTGATTGGTTGTTTGTTCTGAGGTCCTCCTCCATTTCTCCGCTGAGTTGCCTGGATGCCATCAAGTCTGTGGCTTTTGCACCCCTCATTACCCACAATTCTTCTAGCCTTTTTTTTTGAAAGTAAATCAAAGCGTGTTCAAGCCCCAATGGGCCCTCACTTTGGAATTCTATTTAACTTCAAGTTCACTTCATCCAATAATGGCCACTTTTTGCTAATTCATTTTATTTAAATTAAATTTATTTAACATGAGTTGTTGGCCAGCAGATGGCGGCGCTTCAGGAAAGAAAGTGGATGAGCTGGGCTCCTTTTGAGGAGGTCTTGCCCTGGCTAGTGTGGAGCCAGAGTGGCCCAAGTTGACAGAGGCCGGTTAGCTGCACCTCAGTCTGTTGACCCTGTGAGAAGGAAAGAGGTTTTGGGGCACCTTTGCCTGGGGTCTGAGGCGACAGAGGTCAGTGTACCGCACCTTGGCACGGTGTGCCCAGCAAGACAATCCATTTGGACAGGACCAATTGGAGTTGGTATGGCCACATATGGGGTGCATGGTGTAGGGCTGGTGGCAGACTGGGCCTTGGGAGCCCAGTATTGACAGACCCCTCATCTCTCAAGGCAACCTCACCCATGTGGTGGATGAGCGTTGGGTAACAGCTTACTTTTTAAAGGCCCTGTTACCCATCCCAGTATTGACTTTCACCAAATTAATATGCAAAATGAGGGAATTTGTGCCAAAATATTAGAAAATTGGCATCCCCATGAGGCAAAAAGTTCTCATTGAGTCAATGGCAACAAGCACTCAAAATAAGGTCCAAGAGCTACAAAACCTCGGCTTAAAGCCTGATGGGTGTTTACAACTGGTAAATGGAATGTCAAGTGTTGAAGCCCCATAAAAACTAAAAAATGGCATTGGGCCAATAAGAAATATTGTTGTTGGTTTGAAAACCGATCCACAATATTGGGAACAAAACCCATTGGTATGTACCTTTTATGAAGGATGTGGCCAATGTCAAATAGTCAGAAGAAATTGCAAATGGCATTGGGCCAGGGTAGCTGAAACGAGTTCAATTACCTCCCCAGCAGTATCAAAACCCCCATCTAACATTTCTTGTTTGGCCCATCAGATTCCAGAGTGACCGGGTATGGGTAGATTAGGCATACCAAACCCAAATCTAACCTCATGGAACTGCCCCTATATGGGGTGGCCTTGGTAGGACTAGCTGTCTATTAGTGAGATTCCATTACTCTAGCCATTGTTACCAAAGAAAATTATCAATTTGGGCATTTGTGGACAAACTGACAGTGACTTGGTCACTGCCAACAATTTTAAAGTGAGTTCAAAATAATTCGTTTTCACCTCACTCAAAGTTTACCAGGTTAGGCAAAACCCTTTTTTTGCACTAGTGGCACCCAACCCAAAAATGGGGAGCTGCCACGCATCTTTATTTGTAAATGGGCAAAAAAAGGGATTATTATAATTAAAAATTCATAATATGGCACCTCAGCTAACAGCCTAAGAAGCCATATCAGAAGGTGAGGAAGCTTTAAGATTTTTTTTCATCTGGCACCCGCTTTAGCTGGTGGACCATGGCAGACAGCATTTTGGTGGGATAATGACATGAGGTATAAGGAGGTATAGTTGTGGGTTTTCTTCATTTATAAAGCCAGCGTGTCCATCGCCTCAACGTATTGAGCAAGTTGATGCTCAGCAAAAGTGATGAGAGCTGTCACACAAGTAAAAGAATTGATGCGCCGGCGGGTTTTGATATTATTAGGGAAATAGAATTTTTCCATGTAGATGCAAGCGCAGCTTAATCCAAACCTGAGCTCCTCAATTTATATTTTGTATCCTCATCAAAATCATGGGGAAATTTTGGATGGGAACTTTTTCAACAAAGGGTTCCATCGCCCCATGGAGATTTTGTGGAGGAGGGTTTTAGTCAAAGCAGCTGCTGCCTCTAACGACATTTTGTTTATGTTTTTATATCCAGGAAAACCATTTTTAGATAGTAAACACCGGGGACGTGAATCAGGAGGAGTTACAAAAATTCTTCCAACGAAAAATTTGGCTTGACATTATACAACCAGTCACTATCATTAATCAATTTGAGGCACTTGAATGGATTTAACTTGGCCAACGCTGGGACAGCCACTGGAATTGGAGTGGTTTCTGGAGCTGATTGGTTATAGAAAGTTGACCATGGCAGCTCAGCTGAAACTGATATATCCATAGACTCAGGACTTAGTAATCCAGTCAAATTATTCTTAAACTTTTAAAATTTGGATTCTGATTGGGTGCTGCTTTGGGAACTTCACCCGATTTCCCTGAGGCTGAGGTGTGAGGATCAAGCCCCATTCAAAGAATTGGGACGAAATGGCCGTCGACCCAACGCTGGAAGAAGGAATGGTGGAAGCAGCAGAGGTGGAAGCCGTAGGGCACTTGTGCTTCGAATGATTGAGTTCAATGAACAATGGGGTAAATGGTGCAGCCATTTTTGTGCACCCAGAATTAGTGATCAAGGGCGTATTTGATCACAGTGTGGGAGGGGAATTGTGAGATAAGCATTGTGATGAAATGGGCAATCATTAAAAATGTGAGTCCCTGCCAACTAATTGCCCTGTTGGGAACCATGAACTGCACATGGGGTCTGCACTGTAAACAGCCAAACTATCCATGAGCTCATGGTGGAGGCGTTTGGGGGAGAGATGGGAAGACGACCTGGTGAACTGGACCACCAAAGTGGCCTCATCTGGAAGCCACATGCAAAAAGTGGGAACTGAAATTTTTCAAAAACAATTTGCAGCTTAGATGCTGCTGCGGCATTGGCTTCAGAGAAAAAGCTGAGGCTTAAGTACCCCCTAAAGGGGCGGAATTCAATGAATCTGGTAGGTTTGAAACCTGCTGTGACCATCCAATGATGGCCATGCTCACATATGGGATGAGATTCCCATATTTGACCTGGAGGCCAAATGCAAATTGCTCTGTGGGAGCACCAAAGGGCTCCAGAGCACTGTCTGAGAACTTGTGAGATGGTGGGCAAAGTCCCAAGGGGGTACATAACGCCCAGTAGCATAGGGAGGGCTAGCAGAAACAACCTAGCCACACTTCAGTGGCAGCTGAAAGACGCCAGATAATGGTGCACCACCACCCCAAGCCTGGGCAGCAGGCGTCATTTTCATCAATATCAGTAAGTTTTGGTTTGATTGAGCGGTCATTTTTTGATTTTTTTATAGAAAACCCAAATTTGGCTTCGAGTTGGTAATCTAAGTGAAAGAGAGATCAGGTTAGGCAAACCTCAAGGGCCCCAATCCTGAAGTTCTACTAAGTTATTCTCCATATCAAAAGTTTATTTAAGCACTCATAACACTAAGAAGATTGACAATTGATTTTCTAAATTTAAATTCAATATAATTTCTGCACCCCAAATCTCGTTTTTTATGAAGAGATTTAAATCTCCCATTCTAATATCTTTTTCTCAGAAGCCAAACCCACAGGCCCTGAGGCCGTGTCTGCCTGGTTCATATCCAGGTTTTTAAGTCTATTAGGTATATCTGCGTTCACTGGTGAAATCTCTCACAACGCAATCTAAAGTCATACAAGAAGCAGCGCCTCTGGAATTAAAGCTTGTCATTTGGGTGTTTTTGCATCCAGACATTCAGGCTGGTCTATATTTTACTTGCAGGTGTCCTGACATAATCAAACATACATTGTTTTCCCCTATTTCCGCCCTCCTTGTCAATATGGGCGCAGCAGTAGTCATCTTGTACCAATTGAATGTACAATTGATATCCTGCCATCTGTTGTCTGTCCGGCCAAAAGCCAAACTTTTTCGTTTTTCTGAGGGTTCTGATGGAATTTAACTATGGTTGCACTGCTACAGTTCCCTTACCTTCTCAATTAGTCCATCCTCAAATGGGGTCTTCATGCTTCAAGCCACTAACTTGGCCTCAGTTATCAAAACCAGCATCAAATTATTTGTAATGAATTAAAGGACCAACACTGCCCCTGAGCCAATGTTAGTTTGTTCTAGTAATCTGTTTTAAGATCTTTGGTGGTTTATTATGGAGAGAAAAAGATTCAACTCCTTTTCCAAACCAGTTCTTCTTTGTTCTAAACTTCGTTATTTCACATAACCTAGTTGCAGTTTCTTCCTTATCAGCAAAAATGTCCGTATCCACCAATAAACAGAATTTCACCAAATTCTTATTACCAATGGAATATAGTATTTAGGCACACCAGGTGTTTTTTGAGGCCTTGGGCAACATGGAAGCAGTGGGTAACTTTATGAATATGGAGTTGGCCCAGCAGCTAGATATAGACTTTGGCGTGGGGCCATCAGTGTTAGTTGAATTATCACTCGCCCAACCCTCCTTCAGAGTTTGGCGCCACATGCCTTTCTCAGCTTATCAGCTTAGTTTTTGCAATCGCTTCTCTGTGATTACCAACCTTTTTTTCCCAGTAATTTTGGGTGTGGGTTGGTGGCGTCAGCAGCATGTGAGAATCCATCTGGAAACAAACATGCTGTCCTTCTCTAACAATCAGGTGGATTAAACTTTCCTATTGCTGGACACCATTAACAAATCTTGTTTCCATGGTTCTATTACAACCTTCATTTCCCCTGTAGGTCTTCCGCCAGATCATCTGAAGCATTGCTAAAAAAGCAAAGTATTTTTGATCCCAGAAGGCAGACTGTCTTCCCACACATGCGGAATTTGACTTGGATTTTCAGACAATAGTGCAGGTGGTGAACATAAACTGCATACTGTACCCACATACAGTAGAGGAGGAGGCTGCTCTTTATGCATGGTTAGATGAAATACTCAAGAAGGGTTAATTACAAGAGACATACCCTGTTGCCTCAATCATTGGCAATTCCAAGAAGGCAGATGGTTCCCTTCATCCCTTCGTGGACTATGATCACTTTTACAAAATTATGGTCCATGACCATTATCCCTCCCATTGGAAAAGACAATCAGCCAAGAAATTGCTAAGTCACGCATGTTCTCAAAACTCGAACTAGTTAAGCCCTTTAATCAAATTGGCTTGATGGAAGGCCAGAAATGCCTTATGCTATATGTACAAAAAGAGTTATAGTCCATTTCAAGTGATGCCTTTTGGGCTTAAAAATGCGCATGCAACATTCCATAGGATAATTGATAAAGCGCTGGGTGATCTCCAGTTCACCTGCGCAGTTGCATATATTTATGAATTGGTACACTCCCCTACTCATGAACAACGTTAAAAGGACTTGGATCTAGTAGTGGCTGCCTTGCATAAGGCGGGTCTTTTTGTCAAGCCATCAAAATATGAGTTTTACTTGGAGGAAGTCACCGTTTTGGTCATTCTCATCTTATAAGAAGGATACGCTATCCAACCCAACAGACAGAATGCCATCCACAAATGTCCAACTCTGACTACCAAAAGCAGTTGAGAAGCTTCTTAAAAACTATTATATTTTTAAAGAAATTCTCTTTCGCCCTTTCCCAGTTAGCCGCCACCTCTCTACACACTCACAGGCAAGAATGTCTCTTTTAGTTGGACTCCCAAGTTCCAGCAGGCATTTAATTTTATTAAGGAGGTAATTTTGCTCCCACAAACTTAAAAACGCAGATCCCTCCATGCCATAGACTGTAGCATGTGATGAATCTTCTGCCACGGTAGAATCTGTAATGCTCAAAGAGCACGATGGGTTGGAACATCCAGTTACCTATTTTCCAGCAAGTTCTCTTCCACAGAACAATCCTGGGCCTTCTATGACAATAAGCTTGCAGTCATGGCATGGGCCTTGACCCACTGGTGGCATCTCTTGCAGGGCGCATAGCATGAGTTGACTATGCAAATGGACCACCATATTCTTCTTTATTTTTGCAAAACACAGAAGTGGCACATCACCAAGCCTGAACTTACCAGGGTTTGTTCTTTTTTAACTTCAATTACGAGTTTGTGAAGGGAGCATTAAATTTTCCTGATTTTCTAAGCCGCAATCTTGCACATTGCCCAGCTGAATCAGATGAGGCTGATCTCATTCAGTCATTCCCCAAACCCAGATCATGGCCATCATACCTTCTTTAGTTTTGGAAGAAAACTCAACATCTGACTCACCATTGCTTTCATGGGTCCTAGCAGCACAAACAGCAGGTGCGGAAGGGGTGGAACTTTGAAGTGGTTATCCTATCTGATTTCCAAAACCATTCCTTGTATTCACTGACTGAGAAGCTCATCAATTCAGGTTGCAGGTTTAAGTGCCTACTCTTCTCTGATCTAAAGTAATTCAGGCCCATCAAAATACCCCAGCAGTTGGTCACCCAAGGAATAAATAGTGCATTGATTTAGTGAAACATAATTCTACCTGGGCTGACTTTTCAAAGGATATTCAAGACTGGATATTTAACTGTGTGACTTATGTGAGAGCCAAGTCAGACCAGTCTGGTAGAAATGGTGTTCTTACCCCTTGCGGCAGTCAGAGGTTCCATGGACTTCAATGTCTGTGGACTTTATTTTTGAGTTACCCAGCTCCAAGGGGTTCACTGCATCATTGTGGTCGTTGGACTCTTCATTAAATTCTCCATGTTCATCCCATGTTCCTCTTCAATTAAATCCAAAGAAACTGTCCACCTATTTGAGCACCATTTATTTTAGATGTTCAGCCTCCCGCAGGAAATTTTTTAGTGAACAAAGACCCCAATCTATGGCGCGGTTTCTGTAATGAGCTCTTAAGAATCTTGAAGGTTACGTCCTGCCACTCCACTGTGTACCATCCACAGTTAAATGGTCAAACTGAACGAGTCAATCAGATTTTGAAGCAGTACCTGCAGTGCTATGCTTCAGCCGCTCAGGATTCCTAGGCAGACAATCTACCACTCGCCCTTTTTGTGTACAACAATGGAATGCATGCGTTCACTGGCTTCTCCCCATATGAATCCCAATTGGGGTATAATCCCTAATTCTTGGCTGGTCCAAGTCTTCGTCCAGAGGTCTTGGCTGCAGCTGACCATGCTCAGCATATTTGGGACAAAGTAACTAGTATGAGAGCATTTAACTAGGGCCATAAGCGACTACAAAGGGTTTGCAGATTCAAAGCGACCCCCAGCACATGAATTTAAAGTGAGTTCACACTTTATGCTTGACACGCACCATTTTCAGATGCATGTGCCATCACATAAGTTTTCAAGTAAACGCTCAGGTCCCCACTTGGTGGATGAAGGCTTGGGAAATCGAGCTTTCCATTTAAAATTGCCACCCACTGGAAGCAACACTCAGGCTTCCATGTGTCTCAGTTTTCCCCGCTCAAAAGGCAATACACTCAAATCCAGAGCCCATTGTGATTAAGGCGTGGAGGGAGCTGAAGTGGAGTGCACTTTGGCTTCTCACAAAGCTCAAAGATCAGTATAATATCACGTTGCGTTTAAAGCCAATCCATCCTACAAGGACAGCTGGGTCAGAGCTCAAGACTGTGTCAATTGTTTGGTGCAGGTCAAGGATTTCCATGTCACCCAAAAAGATGCTCCCCATCCTCCCTTAAAGATTGCTATTCTAATGGCGATCAAGTTGCTCAAGTCACATAAACATGAGGCTCTTGCTCAATCTCCTGTAGGTGGCGCTCCCCATTGCAAAAGGGAAGGATAATGTAATTCCTGGGGAGTGCCCCTTCACTTGGACAGGGTGGTATTCTCATTCCCATCAAAAAGGGTTAAGAAGTCAAACTTAATACTCATCTCCAAGGGTGACGTCCCCCATATGGTAGATAAGCTTTTGGTAACCCTTACCCTTTAAGGACCCTGCTACCCATCCCAGTATTGACTTTGGCCAAATTAGCATGGCAAATTAAGGGAATATGTGCATAAATATTAGAAAATCGGAGTCCTCATGCGGCAAAAAGTACTCAAGAAGGTGATGGCAATGAGCTCTCAAAATTAATGTCAAGAGCTACAAAACCTCGATAACAAAGCTAGATGGGTGTTTGTGTTTGGTAAATAGTTTATCAAGTGTCAAATCTCTGGAAAAACTCGCCAATGACAATGAGCCGTTAAGAAATATTGTTGCAGGTTTGATACACGCCCCAAAATATTGGGAACAAATCTCAATGGGCGTATACCTTTTATAAGAATGTGGCTAATGTCAAATAGTCATAAGAACTTGCCAATGGCATTGGGCCAGTGAGAAATGCTGACACGAGTTTAAACCCCTCCCCAGCAGTATAAAAACATCTATATGACATTTCTCATTTGGTTTAACAAACACCAGAGCAACCAGGTATAGATGGGTTAGGCATCCCAAACCCATTCCCAACCTCATGGAACTGCCCCTATGTTGAGTGGCCTTTAGAAATTACCGCTGTCTGTCAGGTGAGACGCCATCACTCTAGCCATTAAATCCAAAGAAAATCAGCAACTTGAGCATTTGTGGACAAACTGATAGTGACTTGGCCCACAGCAACAATTTCTGAGGTCAGTTAAATTAATTTGTTTTCACCCTCACCTGAAGTTCACCTGGTAAGGAAAAGCTTGAGGCCCAAATTTCAGGTTTTAATTAAGCTAAGCCCCAAAACAAACGTTTATTTAAGCATTTATTACACACTGAGAAAATTTACAGTTGATTTTCTTAATTTGACTTTAATAAAATTTCTGCACCCCAAATACTTTTTTATTATAATAAAACTCAAACCTTCTTTCTAATATTTTTCTCAGGAGCCAAACCCACAAGCTGGGGCCGTGTCTGCCTAGTTCATTTCCAGGTTGTTACTTTATATTACAGCCTATTGGCGTTCACTGGTGAATTTTCTCACAACACAATCTAACGTCGTGCAAGCAGCAGCACCTCTGGCAATTTAGGATTATCATTTGGGTGTCTTTGTATCCAGACGGCAGGCCAAACTAAACTTTACTTGCTTATATCCTAACAGGATGGTTAGCTGAGACTCCATTGTTGTCCAGGCCAGCTAGATCATTATCACCATTAATCCTACCATCGGAATAGGTAGTTCAGAAAGGGTTTTCCATAGGTCAAATAAGTAATCTCCATAGTTAATACTTTCTCAAAATTTCCCTCACCAAGAAAAGTCCTAAGAAAAAGTTCCAAATGCAGTGCACAGAATCGTTTACAGATAAGTTGGGATTTGAGGATGAAATCCAACAGCCCCAGCAGAGTTCATGGGATCCAAATATCCAGGTTCAATAGAATTTTGAATAAACTAAATAAAAAACTACGGTTAAGTGGAAATCTTTTTAATCTACAAATATTTACCTCACTAATGGGATAGCGACAATTATATTATTTGATTATAAAAGAGAAAGCAAGTTTATTTTTCCTCAAAGATAACAATAAAGTGAATTGGTGAGTACTTTAGGTAAAATATCTAAGCACGCTAGAGCCAAGATCTAACATAACTGGCTATTTAGGGATTTGGTGGCTTCTAGGTACAATTGTCAAAGTAACAATATATGGCATCCTAATCTAAGGTTAGAATTAGAATTAAGAGGTTTCATTACAGAAGGATTGATGATCATCCCTGATAGTGTTTTCAAACCCTTGTATAGGGTCTAAATCCCACCATAAAATTAGCTCAACACTTAAATTGGAGCTGAAAACCTGACAACGCCACCTTTTAGAACTTGGCGTAGGGGGATAAAGAGGCGCAGAAATCAACTGTGTACTTAATTGGTCACATTTTCTTGGTAAAGCTCTTAATTTGTAATGTTCATTTACCCGCTTTAAGATGACTTTATAGAGCTCTGGACAAGTTGGCCCTAACCTGTTGTCTTACCCACTAGGTTGGTTATGGTAAAAGAGGATTATATCAACTGGCTGGAAGGTATGCGAGTGGGATATGACTATAATTACATTTATTAGTATCTTGGTTGGTATTTGAAGACAAGATTTCATAAAACAAGGCCTGAATTCAGATAAGCACATTAACGATGTTCCTCATAGTAATTCCAGGGCTTCATGGGTGCTTGATTTAGCTGTCTTTCACTTTAGAGGCAATTGTGAATTTCTTCCATATATAAGATTTGTAGAGGGTCATCTTTTTAAACCAGTGGTAACTTACTCAATAGGCCAGGATTGAACCAGGCGGGTATTGTAGTTAATGTAGATGGTCAGTGGAGTTCATTTTTAAAGAGTTATCATCATAATAGCCTTTATTTGCTATACCATTCCACTAGCTGCAGGATGGTTGGGGTGGAGAGCACTTGAGTGGAACCTCATTATCCTAGTTAGCTCTTATACAGATGATTAGTAATTTTTCCCATTGTTGGTAATAATTAGTTAGGGCACTCATGCTGGGTAATGCTCCAATTATATAGGAATGTGGCAGTAGCTTATGCCAATGTGCTGGGTACTTATGTGGCCTTTCACTTTGTTAAGTGATCAAAAGCCAGGAAAAGTTATTCAATGACCATTAGATGCTCGGTGTAGGGGACCCTTACGTCAATAATACTGTATGAAAGCGTTTACTTGGGGAACAACTGGATGCTTGTTTCAGGGATGATCCCACCCTGACTTTTGCATACCATAAAAAACTACATTACATTTTTAATATGAGGGGGGCATCTATTTCCCAATAACATTAGGCTTTTAGCTACTGTAGGCTCTTGAATTCCTCCATGTCTGAATTGCAAATGCCCTTACAATTTGATATCCATATGAGCAGAAGGTTGAATATGGGGTAACCATTTTTATGGATGCTAGTTTGCATAGGGTACCATTTTATCTCTTAGTATTTGCCTGCCTTTCCTCTAGCTCTTTATGGATAGTGGGGACTCATTATACACTATTGAGGTCAGGATAGAAGACCATAGAGTCAATCTATCTCAGGGTCAGTTAGAGCTAGTATGAGTAATTGAAATAAAAAATCAGCATTCTGATGTATGTGATCAGGACGATGGATAATAGAGAAATCATAGTTTATGTAGCTTCAACGTCCATTGGGCTAATCTGTCGTCAAAAATTCCTCATCTGTTGGAGCCATACCAGAGAGGCATGGGCAGTGATTATGGTAAAGTGTGACTCATATAATAGGGTCAGAAGTACTTATTTTCCATTAATATCATCAGATATTAATGCTCAGTGACACTATAATTGCTTTCATCTTTAGATAAAGTTTTGGTTCAATCTGCTATAGGATCGTCCGCTTGGTTTCATCATATTGGGATAGTATAGCACTATAGCCATGTCACTAGCATCTGCAAATAACAGAAAACTTTATCAAATTTGGTATGTATAAACACTTGGAGAGAGTAATAGCTATCCATAGCAGGTCAAAAGTCTACTGCTACTTCTCCTTTAACTGCAAAAGGAAACTCTTTCTTAATTAGTAAAATAAAGGTTCCGCAGTTTCTGCAAAGTAGAAAATTGAATTGCTAATGATATATAATTATTACTAGAAAGACTTGTAAAACTCAAAGGGACTTAGGGGGTGACATTTTGAATATTGCTGTGACTTTTTCCTCCATATGGGATGTTGAATTTTAGGACTACTTCAATTGGGCTGGTTTCTGGGATATTTTGGAGTTTTGAGCATCTATTGTATGGAGACAAGAGACCAGACGGTGACAATAGTCCAGTTAAAAACTCCTTTGAATTAAAACCTAAAAGCTTTATTCTTCTGTCATTTACTTGGACAATGACAACTTTTCTCTCTCGTTGCAAAAGCTTTTGAAACGATTTCAAATCAAGTATAGATATGGTTTGATAATCTCATCAAGGATATTAGTTGGCTCCAATGTCAGGGAGCAGTTGGGTGAGTAAAGTTAAGGGAACAGGTGTAGGCCCCATATCTGTAACGGATGGGGCTCCCAAAGCCCAGACCGCCACCAGCCCTAAACCACCACCCCATATGTGGCCGTACCAACTCTGAACGGTCCTGTCCAAGTGGGCAGCCTTGCCGGGCATACCTGGCCTAGGTGTGGTGCACCAGCCTCTGTAGCCTTGGGCCCCTGGGCTGAGGTGCATCTCTATGGCCTCTGTCACCTTGGGGTCACCCAGACAAGGTGCGGTCAACTGGCCTCTGTCACCTCAAGCCACTCTGGCTCCTTCCCCTCTCGCCAGGGTAAGGCTACTCTCAAGAGGAGCCTGGCGCGTCCACCCCCTTCATCTCCTCCTCATCGCACCACCATATGCACCCCCAATCCTTATTTTAAATAAATAAAATTAAATAAAGCAAATCCAGCGAATAGCAGCCTTTATTGGGAGTAGACTTCAAGTCAGAATAGAAGTCCAAAGTGAGGTCCATTGGAGCTGACCTCATCTTGAAATACTTTCTAAAAAGGCTAAATTAATTTGTGTGTAATGGGGCGAAAAAGCTTCCAGAATTGATGGCATCCAGGAAACTTGAAGGAGAAATGGAGAGGAACCTCGGAATGCACAACTTATTAAATAAATACTTTATTTAATTTTATTCTGTTATTGACCCAAATAGGAAAATCCTACCTGGAATAACAGAATTGCAACTATTGACATATATAAATCTCATAATTCCCAACCTTATGAGATCCATGTATGATTGTCAATTGTTACATTACCCCCTTGTAAGACGGAAATCCAGGCGGATTGGACCTGAACCAGAAAGGCAGGTGTGCAGCGACCAAAGACTTTTTGACTGGGGACCTTTTTTGTGAGCAGCTTGGGAAAGTTGACTAGAAGTCCTGAGCCCCCAGATCAAATTAACGGGCTCTCTGGAGGTCTCATGGCGGGCACAAGAGGCCATCAACTGCCAGCAGTCTGGCCCACCCCCCAAGCACCCCATCTCCTTCGTTGGAAGGCCCTACAAACCAACAGAAGGGACCAATGACCCACGGCAATGCTTTGGACATTGACTGCAGCCATCTTGCAGGCTGGATGGTACTACAGCCCGCCAAGTTAAGGTTGACTTTGGAATAATGTAACGGATGGGGCACCCAAGGCCCATCCCGCCACCAGCCCTAAACCACCATCCCCATATGTGGCCATACCAACTCAAAATGGTCCTGTCCAAGTGGATGGCCTTTCTGGGCAAATCAGGCTGAGGTGCAGTGCACCGGGCTCTTTTGCCTTGGGCCCCCAGGCCGAGGTGCATCCCTATAGCCTCTGTTGCCTCAGGGTCACATGGCTGAGGTGTGGTCAACTGGCCTCTTTCACCTTGGGCCACTCTGGCTCCTTCACCTCTCACCAGGGTAAGTCCACTATCAAGAGGATCCAGGTGCGTCCAACCCCTTCCTCTCCTCCTCATTGCACCACCATCTGCACCCCAAATCCTTGTTTTATATAAATAAAATTAAATATAACAAATTCAGCGAATAGTGACCTTTATTGGGAGTAGACTCAAAGTTGGAATAGAATTCCAAAGTGAGGTCCATCAGAGATGACCTCGCCTTGAAATACTTCCTAAAAAGGCTAAATTAATTTGTGGGTTATGGGGCAAAAAAGCCTCCAGAATTGATGGTATTCAGGCAACTCAATGGAGAAACGGAGGGAAACCTCGTTATGCACAATCATTTAAATAATATATTTAATTTTATTCCTTTATCAACCCAGATAGGAAATTCCTAATTGGAATAACGGAATTGCAATATCAACATAAAAAAATTTCATAATTACCAACCTTGAGATAAATGTACTAGCGTCAATTGTTACAATAATAGCCAAGTTCTATAAACACCCTGGCGAGTCTGGCAGAATAGATAGATTAATAGTAAAAAACTGGCGGTTACTATTTCCCCAGAGTTTTTGGCCTGGCAAGTGCGCTGAGACCAGTTCATCAATACTCCACACTCCCAACCACTATCATCAGTGGAACATGGGGTGTGTTTTTTCCTGGATACTCAGCAAACGGTGCTTTGGGAGATGTTTTGTGGAGATTTACACAAACATTTCCCGAACGTGGTGTATGTCACACTCACTCCATACCATGTGGTTGGCTGGATCTTGGATTTGAAAATAAAGAAGTGGCAGATGAAGCCACAAAGGTGCTAGTAGTAGTAGACCTCCCGGATGGTCAATGGGTTTTTGAAATGAAGTGCACCAACTGAACTAAATCAAACCAAATATTTGTAACTTTTGACTTCCTACCAACTATAGTTAAGTGCACTGTTCTGGAGCACCACCTGAAGGCTGGGCTCTCCATATATGGAGAAATCCAATCCTTCGAAATGCAGAACTTTACACTCATGCCAGACCTGTGCACAGGCAAAGCAATTGCTGTTCTCACCCCATCTGCGGGGATAGCAGATGATTTGACCCAAATCCTACATACCGCTTTTGTCAAAATCAATGGGCAAAACTCCCAGCCATTATGGGTCACCATGGAAAGTGCGCCTCCTATATGCACTTTCTGTCATGCTTTTGGCCACAAGGCTCATATGTGCTCCTCCAAGGAGGGTATTACTCAAACTGATTTTTCTTGGATGTAATGAGAGGTTCAGATGCCCACCATGAACCAGCACTAGACACCAACGCAGCCTTCCCATGGGGAGCAAGGCTGCTACATTCTAGTAAAACCTGTGTCCCCACAGGAGCATAAGAAGTACAAGCAGGCTTACAAGGCAGCAGCCAGGGAGGCGACTAAGATAGCATCCATGATCCCACCAGCCCAGCTCCAGGAGGACATTGAGACTTTTGTGGTGGAATCAGCTCACAAATTCTTCGACCAATCAGATTGGGACGCCCAAGCCAATTGGGCCACCCAAGCTGAAAATCCAATGAGTGAGTTGGTTTCACCCAGCCAATTAGCCCAAGCATCATTTGGGACCGAGTTGCTCACCAATATTACTGCTGAAATTCCACCTCCAAGCAATGGTGCACCACAAATGCACACACAATTAAAAACTCATCCAACTGTGGGAAAAAGCAGAAGGCAAAAGCCAACGTGAACTTCACAGCTAAAGCTTCCCATACTGAACCATACTCAGTAGCACAAAATACCCATGCTGCCAAGCAGTGATGTGATGAAAAGGAGAAGGCTGAAGGGCTCAGGTGCCCTTCCCCTCGCACCTAAGGTGCAATGGAGGGAGCCTTTACTTTAGATATGTTGAACATCGCTGGACTCAAGGCCTCACTATCCCAGGTTAGGAAACGGAGTTTTTTAAAAATAATTAACCCATGGATAACCTGATCATTCAGGAAACCCACTGTCCACGCGGTGCTGAGGAAGCATGGGCAACCATGCTCCTCCCTACCCTTTCCTTCTGGTCTACACACTGTGGGGTGCTTGTTAATGTGAACTGTAGTTTTAAATTTATTTCATCAAAATTGTACCTAAACGCTGCATCCTTGTGATCACCTTTAATGGGACAATTAAGTGCAAGCTGTTGATAACGTTTATGCCCAAACCTGTGCACGAGATCGTCAGTATTATAAATATGGATGGTATTAGAATCCATCAGGTTGTTTGTACAGGTCAAACCCACTGAGCAACAGACAGACAATGTGGGGATTGTCAGTCCTTTGGACACACTTGAAAATATACTTAAAAATAGGAGCAATTAACCCAGCTGATACTTTATTTATTTTTAGTAAATACAGCAACCTTTTGAGGTCCCCTTTCTTCTCTAATATTAACAACCTAACTTTCTCAATCGCCCATTTCGCTTATATACAGCGGCTTCAGGCAATACTGCTCTCATAGCTTGGGCTATTCTATTCTGCCAATTCTCCTCAAATTTGACTTATTATTCTTTAATCTTCTGTCACCCTAATTGTGGCAATTTACTTTGTATTCATTGAATATTGCATCACCTTATTGCCTTATATAGAGGCGATCCAATAAACACATAATATCCAATAAAACCCTTTATATCTCAATATTGCCTCATCTCGAGGCAATCAAATAATTGTAACTGATATCATTTTCAGTGGATTTTGCCATAGCTGTCCCACAATTATCATCCAGTCATATTGGAATCATGACAGTCAGGAATTCTTCTCAGCCTCCAATTCCCTTCTGCTACCCCCAACCCATTTGTTGTTGGCGACATGAACTGCTGGATGAACCCAACCACAGACCGCTGGCCCTCATCGCCTTACCCTCACAGTGGCACATTGAACTTCACATTCTCAAAGCCACCCTAGGGTTGTTTGATACTCTGCCACATCATGCTCCACTACTAACTAACATGTCACACCCTCACGTGCACAACGGCCAGCTAAAGTCCATGACCTGCTTTGACCTTATTCTCATGCTGTTGAAATTTCATTCCCAAATTTACCACTTCACCATGATGAAAATCAATTTCTCCAACCACAGAATGGTATCAGTTTCCTTCCATTTGTCCAATACAGCAGCCCAGGCACCAAAGTGGTGCAAACTCCTGCCCCACCAAGATTGCATCGCTTAGATTTTCCTCATTATAAACTGTAACCTTGGCTCTGGAGTTTATCGCACCATTATGTAAAGACCCAATTTCCACCTGGTCAACCTTTAAGGCAAATATAAACCACCAAGCTTTCCACCTCTCCTCCCATCGCTCATGGGCTTCCTCAGTAGTCATTTTGTGCATGCTGGCAGAAGTGGACCACCTGGAGTCTAATGTCCCCACAGCAGGCTACAGCCCATCTTGGGGTTGCAAGTGGGCAGAAGTGTCCACCCACCTCAATGCACTGGTAAGACAACAAAAACATCAGGTTTGTGTTCAGTATAAAGCAATTAATATAACAGTGGGTGATACATGTTCCACTTATTTTTTTCAAAAATTCTTTGCACCATGCCAGAGTTTGACCTGCGCACAGGTGCAAAGGCCAGACCACTCCATCACAGATAAGCTGGACAAAGTGGAAATTGAAATATATAGCTATTACTTTGAATTATATTGATCTGATACAACACCACCAGATGAAATGGAAAATTTTTTAAAAGCGCACACATCCTCACCATTTCCCAATTCCCAGAGTTGATGAATTTGATTACTCAGGACAAACTCTGGTACGCTGTATACAGTGCACTGTACAGGAAATTCACGGGCCCAGACGACATCCCTTATGAGCTTTATAAAAAGTATTTTAATGATCTTTCCTCCTTCTGCTTGCCTCTTTGAACCAATGCCTTCTGGAAAAGCGCCTCTTACCTGGAGGGCAAGAGGCCTTCACAATAACGTTGTACAAGAAAGGGGATAAGCTGGAATTGGCGAACTGGTGCCCCTTTTCACTCACCAACTCAGACACAAAATTTTTTAATAAAACCTTGGCTAATCGTCTAGGGGTTGTTGCCACTGCTCTCAACTCCCCTGAAAAATTTTGTTTCATCTCCAAAATGTCGATTTGAGATAATATACACACAGTGGCCAATGTCTGTCAATCCACAGCTTCTAAAGCACTTGTGTTTTAAAACCAGTAGAATGCCTATGATAGAGTCAACTGGGATTACCTCAGAGCCTGCCTTCACATGTTCCGCCTCCCTTTCGCTTCATTAATTGTGTGATGTTTTTAACAGAATCCGCCACAATGGCTGTGAGTTGCCCTGGCTTCCTCAAGAATTTAGTCCGCCCTCAAAGGGGCCTACGCCAAGGGGACCCTCTTAGCCCACTATTGTATAACTTTAGCCTTAACCCACTTCTTCAAATGTTTGCCTGCCTTACTGGTGTCCATGTGCAAGGGCAAGCACCAATCAGGATGTTGGAATTTTCTGATGACTGTGTGGTTGGGGTGTCTAACAATCATGATGCACGCGCGCTTGAAGATACTATCCAGGTTTACTCGAGGGTAAGTAATGCTGCACTTAACGCCTCCAAAACCAAGATTGTTCTCCTTGGTCGGTATCAAGCCTGCTGGGCCCCAGCGCTTCATTTCCTACCTTCCTCGTCAACAAGCTCACGGGATTGCTTGCCATGCCCACACCACTCTGCCCCGCTCATACTCCCCTTTGTGCCACGCACCACCGTTGGCCCTGTCCGCCATTTGGGGGTGTGGCTGGAGGCAGGAGGGTATGCCTCAACGGTGTTGGAAAGCCATATTCTAGACTACGTTACAAAACGCATAGCTTCCCTCAAAGCCCACCAAACCTCCCTTACAATCAGAGTAGTGCTAGCCAACTCTATGCTCCTCTCTATAGTTTGGTATGGAGCCCACGCCATCACTTTTTCCCTGTATTTCTTCAAGTCATTATATGCCCTTCTGTAAGGGTGGCTTTGGTTAGGCTACCCACCGCTGGTGCGCCTAGATGTCATATTTGGCCCTCGCCATAGTGGTGGTATGGGCCTGTAAACTTTGAGGCTCATGCTTTCAAAACCCTTGGCACCTGGATCGCTGCCATCACCAGCCCTAAATCTCATCCCAGCACTGGTCCCACACAGCCTGCTCCAACTTCTCCCACACCCTGGGCCTCAGCAATTCTAGCCACCCACTCTCTCTGTTGAAGTACCTTTCTGTCGAAATTCTGATATGACTGGATGATAAGCCCTAGGCCAAGAGGGCGGGATGGATGGATCCGCCGAAATTGATATGAGTAATGGTATATTGAGCGCCTCAAAATTAGGCGATATTATATTGTAAGTAAATCGCCTCAAATTGGGCGTCATGAGATTAACAAATGAAGAATTGATGTAACAAATGAGATATGATGAATTGAGTTACTAAGCTGTGTAAGTAGTATCATCCGAAATTGTTAAGATATAAGCAAGATGAGATGATTGAGGAAGAGTTTGTTTTATAGTTTGAAGTTAGCAGAGCAGCAGAATCAGCTGTAATAAAATATTAATAAAGAATTTTGGGAGCAAATGCTCCATATTTATTTTACAAGTCTCTTATTTTATTTTCAGGACAACGATCCTCACATCGTTGATCCTTGCTGCTCAGTGGGTCAAACCCTGTACCAAAACCCTTCGGTGTATCCCTCACATACTACCAATTTTATGACACTTGCTACACATCCTTCTGCTGCTGGCCCACTTGGGACATCGCCCCACTTCAAAAGGACCTCCTCTCCATGCAGAGCGCTGAGTGGAGAATTTAAATCAGTGGACACACCGCCCAGAGAGGGCGCCCTTCTCCTCAATTCACCCAGGAATTATAAGGACTACCCATTCTGAAAGGAGTAATACCCATGAGATCCCCTACCATAGCCAGGGTGGAAAACCTGGACATGGTGGACATCCCCTGCTCCTTGGATACTCAGAAAGCCATTTGGAAGTACGCCCACCAAACTTTTCTGAAGCCACATATTCATTCCCATGTGTGGCGCTGCTTGAGATGGGTATACCATACTGCCAAGCACTTTAACACTTTGCACTCATCATGCATCATGTGTGGCCAGTATGGAACACTTGTTCACCGCCTGGAAGAGTGTCCTCCCTCAAAAGCGATATGGCGTGAGGTAAAACGCCTATTTCGCCAGGATCAAGTACAGCCCTTCAGCTGTCTTAAAACATGTTTGTTTTATCCCTGGTTTCCCCACTTCCACCTTCCCTCCATGCCTTGGTAGTGGCAATCGCCATGTGGACTATCCATACGATCATCTTAGATGCTATCTCAGGCTCCACTCCCACCCTCCGGGAAGCTCTACACCAGTTCCAGTCACACCTTGTGGACAACTTTCAAGCTTGGATGTTTAGGTACCTCCCACCCCATCAACGCCAGATTGTCTCATCCTGGTTCCCAGTTTGGTTAATTGTTTTATACCCCTTCCTACATACATGCTTAATAGTGGCGCAAGCCCCTGCACGTGTAACCCCCCTTCCTTCTCTTGGAGTTCCCACTGTCAACAAGAGATAGCGTCTGCTTCTCTGGAATGCCACCCTTTCGCTGAAGTTTGTTTCGTTGTTTTGTGTTTTTTTTGGAAGTGTCTGTCCCCTGGTCAGCCTTCCTCAATAAAATTTAAAAATTTAAAAGTTTACTTGGACAAAGACTTGCTCCCATGATCCTTCTGATCCCAAGTAAAATCTTGACTTATTAAACCAAAAAGTTATAAATTCAAAAAAGCTTGTATAAAACTATTAACTTTAGTAATAAATGATTGTATTATATTAGTATTAACCTGGAGATAACTTATAGGGCTTGATGCTAACCACATCTTACCTATGACGCCTCATTTCTCATAGGCTCTTAGTCAGAGGAACATGTAATATGTTCAAATGTGGGTCTAGAATCCTTTTGACTCTGGGGCATCTCACACAGCCTCAGTATCGATGACAAACTTGTAAATATTTCAAGATAGCGTTTCTGACGCATCTGCAAATAGCTGAACTGATGCTCCTCTCAAGCAATCAGTAGTACATACCAAAGTGATTCATACCACTAATTAGTAATTAAAAGAATCAAAAACTTATTGACATTGAAAGCTAATTTTAACATAGTCCAACAAAGCCCATGAGGCTGGGTCATCAAGTCAACTATTATTTATTACAACTTAATCAACAAAGCCCCCAGGTCCATGTCATAATAGTCAAATATTATTACTTTAAATTGCTAGGCCGCGGATCCTAAGCTTTGCATAAGCTTAGAATATACTTGATCCATAATCGCTGATATCTGATATGATCCATACTAAATTGGCATTAGCTAATATTATTATTTGCCTATCAAATTATCTGTTAATTTAGGTTCAGTCAACAATTCAACATGGGATTTTGCTGTCTTACTTGCCTTATGCCCCAAAAATCATTTCGCTTTGAAAGAAGGAACAATTGGGGGGTATAACTTTTGAGAATCTTTTTCATAGTAACTAAAACCTCTTTCAGGTGTGCTAAGTGGGCAGTAAAATTTTTTGAGAAAAAATAGTCCTGACATAGAGGTAGAATAGTATGCAAAAGCGCTTTAGAATGCTTAATAGCCCATCCATCTCTTTTTAAAAAGTGGCAGGCGCATTACATAGCCCCTTCAGCATTAAATAGACTCAAATAGGCCTTTAATAGAGATTAGGGAAAGTTTTTATATTCTTGAGGAATAAATTTTCAAATAGCCATTGGTAAGATCTATTGCAAAGAATATTGGTCATTAGACATTAGGCGTAATGAGTCATCTATTCGATGGAGAGATATCTTACCTTCCATAAAATGATTTTTCAAAAATATTCTATAACAACTCAATGTTTGCCATCATTTTAATAAATCAACAAGAGCAAGGAAGCCAAAGGACTTTTAGAGGGTACAAGTAGTCTTGCCTCTTATAACTATTTCAACTTTAGAGATACTTGGGGCTCCTTGATCCTAGACTAATAATAAGCTTAAAATCAAATATGTGAAGACCTTCAGTCTTATATTGGTGGAATAATCCAGACATCTTCCCATAGTCCCTAGCCCTGAAGAGAAAATATCTTTATAAAATTCAAGGAGGGCTTTTACATTATGGATTATAATGGAGTAAGGCTATACCCAAGCTTTCTTTCAACCATAGTTATAGTTGGTAGAGAGTAAAACATTAAATCTTGTTGAGAGCTGAAAATGCTTAGATCAGTATATGATAAATAGGACAGAGTTTTTAGGCGTTTACTGAATGCTGAAAAACACAGAGGCTGATTAGTTTCATTTTTTAGTAAAACGAAGATAGATTTTATTATATGGGGTCTAGAATCCCAGTCCAAATCATCACCTCTTTGATGGAAGAATAGGGTGTCCTCCTTACTCCAAGACTTGATTCAATGGAATGTAAATCCAGATTATGGAGTTTACAAAATATTGTGAACCAGGGGTATATTATTTGAGTGTAGGGCATACAGAGGTATTCTGTATTCAGCTTCTACTGTTTCAGGGGGCAACTTAATTTTAAACCCCAGGTCCTGACACTCTAATTTTCAGATAATGGTGGGTTACTTGATGAGGCAAGTATGCTTCTTTAAATCCCCATTAGTTTTGGTTAGGAGATCAATTAAAGGGCATCTGATATTACAGAAAATGAAATTATTTTCTTTAAAAAAATTAATCAGGTGAATTCCCGCTTTAGTTAGACCCCAATAAGCAGTTCAAAATTACTGAATTCTAAGAAGATCGTGGGGTGGTAATTTAAAGCTTATTAAACTGAATGTGTAAAATTGAGTAGGGTCTGATCGCCTTAGTGGACTGGGCTCCCGTTGTCCCATATTCGGCTTTGTGAATGAGGTTAGGAGCCAATTTAATTTTCTGTATAAATTGATAGGATATAACGTTAACTTAAGGTTCAGTATCAGCTATACCTAAGACTTTAACCTTATGTATGTTTACATCCTCTTATACCATTAAGGACCCAAGCTGAGAATTAACTAATAAAAGGCAATTGTTAAGTAGTTGTAGCGAGGCTAGTAAAGGATTCTGCCGTGGGCAGATTTTGGAACTTTTAATTTTTTTAAAGTTTAGTCATATAATGCCTGGCTCTCACTAGAGGAGCTGCCCATAAGAATTTGACTTAGTAGTTGACCATTATAACAATAAGAAAGTGAAGGGTCTTTATTGCCTTAGAGGGAATAGGGGATGCTAACTTCAGCAAGGGGGAATAGCATGAAGCAATAAGAAGTGTTAGGTAATGAACTGGAGGAGGGAGGCACTTGAGTTTTCTCAGCAGAATGATCTTCTTTCCCTAAGCTGACTGGTCTTTTGCTGCCTATTTCTGGCTAAGTTGGCGGCATTGGATATGTGTAATTTGTTAACTTGCAGTAATCTCAACATAATTTTGGAGTGAGAGAGTCAGGGGAGTTACTGCAAATACTTGTGAATGAGGCTTGTTGGAGGGAGGGTCCCATAGGCCTAAGATTGGAGGGAATCTTTATGATGGATTCTTTAATAGAAGAAGGGACGTAAGTTGGTGTTTACTGCCTTAAGATAAAGTTGAGTGATAGGCTTGAATTTTATTTGTTGATAAGAATGTGGTAATAGCATTGCCTAAGGTGAGACAACTATAGGCAGCCAACATCTGAGTCTCAAGATAGAACCACTGGGAGAATTCATTAACAGATTCTCCATAGTGGAGGCTTATTGCCATGAAGGTCTGCTTCAGGTTAGTTAGGGTTAGTCCACTTCTAAACTCCTATAGAAGTGAAGCTTTTCATTCACTCCAGGTATGGTAGGTCATCAAATGGGTTATCACTAATTTCGTGGGCTACCCAACTGAGGCAACTGGTTGATAGTTTTTACTGATGATGTGTCGCTCCTTCCATGACGCTTTCATAACAATACTTAAATGAGAAAACGCTCCTTACCACTGAAAATTTTGTCCTTGAATGAGGATAAAGTTTCTTTTTGGAGGTTAAGTGGAAAAACATATGTACATACACCAGGGGTGCATTCTCACCTAAAAAAGAGACTGTGCCCTGGGTGTAGTAGGGAGAGTGGAGAGTATCCACTTGACTATGTATGTTTTTGACTCCTCAAAGATTAAGTAAATCGCTTATGAGCAGGTTGAGGCCTATCTTGGGGATGAAAAGCTTGATTCATTTCTTAATATCAATTTCAAATTGGTAGTGGTGTCCTGAAGCTCCAGTTGGTGTTGCTTGATGGTGAGCACCCTCTGTTCCAAGCCTTGCATTGCAGAGGGTAGAGCAGCCACTAGTTCAAGTTGATCATGATAAGCTTTCAGAAAAACGTTTAACTGAAGAGGCACTGATCCCAGGTGAGTTCTGCTCCTTGGGCTATCCATATAAGTTGAACATATAGACGCTGGACTATTTTGTTAAAAGTTGAGCTGGCCTTCTAGGAGGTTAGCACCAGTACTAGGCCAGGTGAACCTTGCGGCCCAGGGGCATCTGTTGGGTATAAGAGCCATCACAACCAGGGGTTACCAGATCCTCAGGCAGTTCAGGAGGATTGTTAATGCTCTGCCGTCCAGGTGGTCCATTTATGCAAGCATTATCTAGGATATTATGAGCATTGTTTGTTAATTCCTCAATGTAGTGAAGCTGTTCATCCATAGCAGATCTCAATTTGTTGAGCTGAGTTTGTCTCCCGGAAGTAATATTATAATATGATTGAGTGCGGTGAGTTCAAACTGGAAAATTAAACTACAAATTCCTGATGAACAAATCACTATGCCTCTATTTTGATGAGTTATCACAGCATATATCTCACTAATAAGCTGCCAATTTTTCTAATGTGGTACATAATTTTCTGCCGCCAAAGAGGGAGAAAAATTGGTTAAAGTGGAGGAGTTGTGAGTGAAAATATTCCAATAGTTGCAAATGCCGTGTAATTCCTGATGATGGAACCTGGCTACTTGTAACAAGTGGTACAAGGTAGGGTGCATGAATAGGCGCAGGTAATGTTCAAATCGTCATACCCTGACCTGAGTTTAGTCAAGAGAGGAACTGGCCTTTAATTCCATTATATGCGGGGGTACTTCAAGGGCTCATCTTCTGAAGCATATCCTTCCAGGACAAAGGCTCCAGTGAGGACGATCTGGAGATCTTCAGTAAAATTCAAGATATGTATTTGATACTTCGCTGCACCAGTGGTAGAAAGGTCCTCTTCTAATGATGTGGCATAATAAGGTCATGAGGAGTATCAAGTAAACCTATTTGCATACTAACCACCCATTCACTGAGACGGGAGGCGTCACAATCTATAACCATCTGCAGCTGAATTGCATTTAATCAATGTAATTTTTCTAAGAACTCAGGGACACCAGGCAGGGAACACCTAAAGTTTTCAGGATTTGGAGATAAAATCAACTATCCCAGCAGAGTTCAGGGGATTTGAAGCCTCAGACACAATAAAACTTAAAATAATAAAAGCTACACTTATGAGAAAAAAGCTCCTTAATCCAAAACTTTTACTAGTAACTTTGCTAATGGTATACCGGCAACCAAACTAGGTTGGTAAAAGAGAGAGTAAGTTTATTTTCTTAAACATAATAATAAAGTAAATTGTTAAACATTTTAGGGAAAAATCCTGAACTCAGGAGCCAAGATCTAACTTAATTGGCTATTCAAAAATCCAGCGGTGTCTAGGTACAATTGTATAAGTAATAATATTCAACCCCTAGATTTGGTTTGGACCCTTATATAAAGAGGTCTCATTACAGTTAATTGAATATCATCCCAGACAGTAGTTTCTTCAAGACCCTTGGATTGGGTTCAGATCCCATTGTAGGTTTATAAATACATTAATTGGAGATGGAATCTTGACCAGTGATGTGGGTGGTTTCATCCTTGATGGAATACTTGATTTCTCGTCTCATGATAGCAGATGAAGGTCTTATAAAGATGTCCTGTAACTTCCCAGGTTTTTCTATGCACATATAATAGAACACCTTTTCCTGTCACACCTCAAATAAGGGCAACCTATGTCTTTTTGTCACTATCTTTGTTACTCTCCCTAAGTTTTTGAAATGTTGCTGCTGACATTCAGCTAAATTTTGACTAACTCATGCAACACTTCCTGTTTAATCCAAAAAAAGATTATTCATAACTGCGCCCCTCACTTGAATAATAAGCTTGGTAAAGCTACCTCTTTTTTGCAGAGCGTATTTATGGTTACACGATAAAAAATCTTTTAGTAGCTCAATTGTAAGCAAACAGGACTGATGGCAAAATATGTCACATTTTGATATATGATAGCCCCCAATCTTCGTTTATGTTTGATGTGAGGGTTCCATCAACTCTTTCCAAGCTTACATTGGTAGAGGGATTGTATGGCATGGTAAACTGCTTTTTGGCTCCTACTATAACCATTAGCTTTCTCACAACATCTGAGATAAAATTGCAACTGTTTAGCTTTGCCATAGGTTAGGTGAAGCCTTGAATTTAGGGTTACAATTCATCAATTTTACTTTTAATTAATTTCAACTTATCTATTGCTATCAATAGCAGATTATATTTATTATTCTATACTTTATCGGGCTTAAGGCCCAAAATGATTTATAAATATTAGGATTTAAAAAACCAAAAGGTTCCCTGAATAACGCCAAATTTACAACTGATCAAATTTCTAAAACCACATTATTGCTTCACTGGCTAATGAGATTGGGAAGAATGTCCTAACTAACTTATTTCTATCCTGTTATTATTTATGAGAATATATTCACAATTTCAACTTTCATATTCGCCTCATTTATAATTTTATTTCAACTATTATGCCTTACTATCCTTTGACTCTTATGGAATATAATGTAAACCACTTAACTGTGTTACCATTATTAATCTCAATCCAGCCATTATTACTAAATCCAGATCTACTCCAATTCTGAACCTGGACTGTGCCATCACCTCTTACATACCTAAATCTACTTTTACTATTATATGTGGTAATCGCAAATCACAAGTCATAATCCTATATTTTCCTAGTACTTTAAATAGTACCATTATTACATAATAAACTTATTCTCTTATATTTTATTAATTTGAAGGATTAATGTTCCCATGTGACTCTGAACCAACGTTAATCTGGTTAAGCCTATTGTATTACGTTAGGTCCAAGGGAATTTTCCAGCTATCCTTGTCAGCTTAGTCATAATCAGGAATGCCAAGACCATCTTTTATTATAAAGCAAATCTGATATCACCTGTGGATAGTTACGGCCTGAATGTAGAGGTATCTTGCAGTAACTATTGAGGTAAAAGCCTTGCCTGTGATCACTTCTGTCCTCTTGGTGAACTGATCTATTGCTACATTAATAACAGATTCTCAATGGATGGCATTGAAAAAGGTTTAACAACATCAACGGAAACGTTGTGAAGGGGAGTGTTTGAGCCAGGCTGAAACTTAAAATTCTCCAAGAGAGGCTTTTATGACGCTTTAATTAAAGAGCTCTAGAGACATAATAATATCATACAACATGGGTTCTCAGTAAAATCTCTCCTTGAGATTCTGTTATAACTTCTGTAGCCTTCCATAGTCTACTTGGGGATGTCCTTATATGACTAGCACCATTTTTCCTCTTGGCTTCATTATGTTAACAATGTCTCTACTTGTTTCCACATTTACACACAAAATCTCATAACACTTGACAGCTCTTCAGTATTTTCTTAACTGCATCGTCTACTTCTTTACATTCCTCTTTTTAAAACCTATAAGTTTATAAATAATATCACTTTATGGGCTTCCAAATGGAAAACAGCTTATTGCAACAAGACATACAGTTCAGTTGCTTCTCTCATGCCTAGTTCAAGGTCTTAAATTTTGTAGCCTTAAAGCTGAAAAGCCCATATTGCAAGTTTCCATCTGATCTTTCATGTTCCTCAACAATCTCATTGAGGCATAATTAGTAATTATCTTGAAGTGAAAGTTGTAAACGTAAGGTTTAAAAGGAGAACACTTCTCTGAACATCAATACCACTCACGCTCTTTAACCGTTTAGTTGTGCTCTGTTATGGTAATTATACTTAAGTAGAATTCTATAGGTGGTTTACTCCTTCTTTGTCAACTCTAATAAGATCGCTCCCATACCTACATCACTGGTACTGGTGTAGATTTAGAAGGTCCTTAAAAATCCAATTATATTAAGATTAGGTATTATATTAGCTTCTTTTTGAGCTGACTTAAATCATCTTTCTTATTGTTCCCAACTTTATAGTAATTCTTTTTTTGTTAGGTTTATGGGCGGTATGGCAATGTCAAAAAGTTTAGCGAATATTGGTAGTAATATAATACCATGTCCAAGAAGACCTGGGAATCTCTCATGCAATTAAGGAGATTTAACTTATATAATACTTTAAACTTCCTTGGTGTGTTTTATAGCTTTTTGGTTACTTCATGGCCAAGGATTTAAAATGCTTTTCAGAAACAAGTACTTGCTTCTCTTAAGTTTGAGGTAATTTCTCTCTTTTTTATTTAATATCAGTTCAAGGTGAGCTGACCTGAGGAAGATATCACCCCAATTAATGGGCAAAGAATTCTTAATGGGAGAGGAGAATGTCCTAGTAAACCTCCATGCGTGGTGTACTGACAAGCTAGGAGCTCCATGGCCACCTTGTTATTTGCTATCTCATTTTGCGGCATTAGTGAGCAGTGTTAACATAGTCATAATAAATATCCCCTACCCAAAGTTCATCTACTGAGATCAAATTCAAGATGCAGTAGCCATCGAGTTTATACTCTACCACTAGGTCACCCTCCCTAAATATTCTCTCTTGAACAGATAGAACCCTCCTTCAGGTGTTTGAGGTGACCCATAAACGTATTTGTAAATACCATAAGGTTAACTAAGTAGATGATCACACCTGAAATCTTTGTTTATCTAAAAATATGACTCATTACTTGTTAGAAAATAACTGGGGCTTTGCACAGGCCCTATGGCATATGTATAGGTTAATAAAGTCCCTCGTTGGTAATCAGAGCACACTTCCACTGGTCTTATGGTTATAGGTTCATCTTCTAAAACCCACTTGCCAGGTCTATGTTGATAAGTAGCGCGATCCTCCAAGTTGTTTCAAGGCATACTCAATGTGAAGGAGTAGTTAAGAATCTTTCTTTGTTAATTTATTCTATCTTAAATAATTCTTGACAATGTAGGAGTCCCATTCACTTTTTTTACTAGCAGAAAGGGCGACGCAAAAAATCTTAAAGGGACTTACCAAGTCTGCATCCAAAATTGCTGTAGTTCTTTTGTATTGACTTCTTTTTTCTATTGTAATGTTGGTAAAGCATTAATCAGAATGGTATGGTTGCTACAAGTGGCAATACTAGAACTTATCCCAAAAAGAAGCCAATAATTGTCAGGCCTGACGCTAAAAATATATGAATATTTCTCCAAGAGTACAATGAGTTCACACCATTCCTGTGTAGATGGTTTTTAAAGTACAATCTTTTTGATTTCGGCAATGGCATGAATTGATTAGTGTCAAAGTAATGGTACATCTTCACTCTTTAATACTTTTTCCCTTCTTGATCTTGACAGGGTGCTTGACAATGTTTTTAAAAAGGTATTTGCCTTTCTCATTGGTAGGTAGAATTATACAATCCAGGCGTACCTCTGGACTTATGTTCTCTGACTCCTTTTGAACAGTAGAAAAATAGCATCATATGTTCCAGAATATTGGTTCTGATGTTGATCAGAATGCTTTTTTTCTCCACTTGTTTGTCCATCTCTTCACTAGTGTATAAGTAGAAATATACTATTCTCCTACGATTAATGGCGGCTACTTTGTACCCTTTTCTTTAGGGCATAGCTTAATGTGTATTTGGAATAATCAGTTTTGGCTAGGAATAGTCTCTTCTTCAGATCCTTCAGCTCCTTGGATTGAAACAAAAGTGGCATCTGGTACTTGAGAAGACTGACTGATCTCTGGCTATACTTGATGATTCCTTCAAACTTTACTAGGAACTGCATTACTATGATGGAACCGTATTAGTTGTTCTCATGACCACAGCCATAGCAAACAAGACAATGTGTCCAAATCACAAAAGTGATGCGGAGCAGGATCCTATATCTTTAGTTGACTAAGTGTTGACTATTCTGAACTTGTCCTGGTAATTAATGTCAGGTGAAAACTTCAAATTCTTTTAAATATGGGAAGACACAATGTTTAAAGGAGCGCTAGTACCCAGTACTGCTATTAATTTGACTTTGTGTATTTTGGTTCTCCTTTTTAGTCTCTTGCTGATATCTATGTCCACAGTAAGAATGGCACTGACTGTCATACTGAATCCTCACTCCTCAGAAAAATATGCCTCCTTGAAAACCTCAGGTGACTTGTCATTTTCAATTACAATCTTCTTTAACGTGGTTATATTAAGATTCTACACATATGAGATAATGTCAACAATCTGAGAGGCTTTGAAAATGAGCCATGTAAGACTGTTCTGTGAGTTCAAACTTTACTATAGATAGGTCTGAGGCAGGCGGAAACAACCACTTCACTTGGTTTTCCATTACATAGTAACCTGAATTAACTCATTACCAGGCTCTTTTTTACAATTCTATTGATGTAGTTTATGAACACGTTAACTGCCCTTTTGACCTACTCTTTATGCTCATCTTTCCTTTCTTCTTTTAGCTTAGGACAACTTTATCATAAGTGTCCTAGTTGCCACAGTTATTGCATTTGTACTTAGCATAAAATTGGATATCCAGGTCAACTTATTGATAACCATTCTCTTTAAGTTTAGTAATGCATGTTTGAGTAATGTAAAAAGCCTTTTAGATCACGATGGAGTTTCTGATGGTTCTAATGTCTTGGTTTTATACTATAGGTGACTTTACCATCAATTGTGGATTCCTTAATGGCCTTCTGGGTGTGTTAGTTTATAACTAACTTCATTTGCATCAGGAGTTTGTCAGAAAAAAAGGGGAGCAACTCCAACCCATTCCAATAATTTAAACAGGGCCCCAAAGCCCTCAACGAGTTAATAGGCCTTAAAGGCCTTAGGTAAGCTAAAGATGGAAAATAAATAATAAGAAATGGTATATCTATTTAAATGATCTTCAAGGTATTTATAAGACCTTGATGAGTTGGGAAAGGAAAAATGTCAGCATCAATTGTTGAATCCAAAATGGAATAAATAGTATAAGGGGAATGGGTGCATCCTTTGAATAAGTCGCTGGTGCATCTAAAAGGGCTAATTGATTGGGGTTTCACATTGTACAGTAATTCCCCATGACCTGGTTATTCGATTAAGATCCTCAGCATTAGTCGCTGGTGTCAAATATACTATTATCTTAATATAACTAAATTATCAGGTTTATCCCTGATATTTTGTATTATCTTACCCCATTAATGGGGATCCCAATATGGCATCTGCCTGTAAGCGGGTCATGACCCCTAGTTGAGGCTTTTTCCAATAAAAATAGAGTCCCAAAAAATAGTTCTAGATATGATTCAAGCGAACTAAACAGAGTGTCTTTCTGGCAATTAGATCTAAGGATTAAGTAATCTAAAGCTGTTGCACCTTAAAAATTTACCAGTTTGTGTAGTCCTGAATTATTAAGACATCCCCATTCTCACAATGAGACATATTTGATTCATATTTTGGAAGTCCTGTGCACATCCAAACTACGCATTAAAGTCTCACTTAATGGATTAAGTGTGATAAGGTCAAATTGTTGCTCCAAAAAATCTTATGTTCTTCTCTAATCATAAATACCTGAACATGGAGAGCTTTTTATTTATCTCTGGCTCCATATATGCTTTTTTCACATACATGAAGAAGCTCAGCTATAGTTTCCTCACCAGGGGTGAACTTAGTATTAAACTACATGTGAAACTTGGATCTTCTTCAATATTAATTTAACATGCTTAATTTAACACCATTGTTGGTGTGTTAGTACTGGATTTGCTTTCTCCTAAAAGTAGGTAATGGTCTGAGGGGTGGAATATGTCACAATTGTTTGTTTTTCATGTCCTGCTTTAAGAGATCCAGCTGGTTATCGTGGCATTCCAGATTGGTAAAAATTAAGTTAAACTTTATGTTATTTATTATTCGTAATCTCCATGAACTCTGACTTCTCTCTCACTTGAGTCTTATCCAGCTCACTAGTTCTTTCCTGTACTGGTGATAGTTCATCTTTTTAGATAAATAGTCAAATGAGCTATACGCATTTTCAGTTTTTTGAGTATTCAGTACATAGAATTAAGAGTCATATCATTTGGGTTTCATCTCCTTGGTACAGTTCCATGGTGTCTAAAAAAGAACTTTCCAGGAGCTAGGTAGGGTAAGCTGGGGCCTCCACGTGGTGCAACTGGGGAAAGACTGTGGAAACATTGGTGAGTAGCTAACACCAGAACCCAGAGAGGCACATTGGTCAGGTACTGTAGTGGCCTGAAAGAAGTTTGGGATGGTAGTGATGGCTGTGTCAACCTGTTCTTGTGGGTGTCTACCACTTCCTGAGGGTTAGAATACGGGCAGGAAGGGGGGTACAAGTTGGGCAAGGTACCTGTCAAATGACCTCCCCACGAGCTAGGGTTGAATGGGTGCAGACCCCAGGACAAGGGATGGTCAATCCTGGTTAGATGCACTTTGGTGCACCTGCCTACAATAAACGCCGCAGTTTGCCAAGTCGTCCTGAAGCTTGGCTAGCTGCTGGTTCAGTCAGCATGAGCCAGCTGGCAGCGAAATGGATCATGCAAGAAAATTAAGGCTGATCCAAAAGGACTCCCAGACTTCCTGGACAAAAAGGGGCCAGAGAGAATAACTTCACTAAAAAACAGGTGACAAAGGGGAGGGCTTCAGCTTCTCCCCCCTCAGGGGCCTTAAACCTGGGGGTCATTGAGCCTTGTCCCCACAAGGGTGATTAGAGGCATATCACCTATCCTGGTTGGTGCAGATGAGCTGCCCAGTACTTAACAGGGCGGGTATATGTCAGTTTAGGGGGTAGCGTGAGCTACTCCCAATAGCGGTTGGGCCCACATTTTGAGTGCAGCTTAGATTCAAGCAGCCCTAGTGTGTTGGGGGCAGTACTCCAGGCCTTCATCCCGCAACAGTTGCCCACACTAGGAGCCCCAGGGCTTTTTAAAACTCAAAAAGAACTTTCCACAATTACTTAATGGTGCACCTGTAGAGAGCACAAATTATTGCACAATTGTTACTCGCTCATATGGTGATGGTGAAAGGGTGAGCTGCTTGTAATTAATCATTATAGGTTCATAATGTTTATTATCAAGTGAGTCAGATGGTTTTGCTCTTATGCTCATGGGACTTTTAGACAAGGTTCAAGCGTTTCTGACCCATGATATAGTCTTTGAATTATATATATTAGGGGCTACTCTTATGTATACTAGTTCACTATCAACTTCAGCTGACAAAAGGTTGGCTAAGTATGAACCTTCTACAAAAACCTGCATTTAGAGATATTATCACAATAAAAAATAAAAAGGCAAATTCTATGAAAGAAGGTATTTATTGATATATACATAAAAAATATAGTACTTATGAATTCAGAGTATAAGAAGTAGAACTTGATTTATATTATACTAATTTATTTTCACAAGGCTATTATGTATTGCATTTTAGTTTCAGGGCTAGCGGAGTCCAATCATTTGATCCTCTTGGATTTTCTGGGCTTTTTGAGAGGATTATATTGTGGAGCTTTAATGTATTTGTGAATGCGTGGCTGCTGCTCTGAGTTCAACTGTGGCTCTTACTATTTTGTGAACCATGTGGTTTTGTGGCTGCATGGGTACATCATCCAACTAAATAAATATAGTTTTCAAGAATTTGTTTCTTCCCATTTTGGTAAGATTTTAATCAATCAGCTTTTTACATATTCATAACCTCTCATTGAATGAAATTTAGGTAGTTTTTATCATTGGCAGTTAAACCAAAGGGTAAATAAATGGGAACACTATAAGGCGGCATCTGTGACATTATGCATATAGTTATCTACACCAGTATCTAATCTTACACAAACTCTGACGTCATAATAACAAGTTGTCAAATTATATCAGCGATCAGGGGGTATATAATGGCATAAACTATCACGAACTTTAGGCCCAATCAATTCTTAAAAGAAGCTTTGTTTTTTTCAATCTTATTGCAGCTGAGTTAGCCGAGACTCAATTGCTGTTTAAGACAGCTAATTTGTTAGTACTATTAATTATGTTATTGTAATGGGTTTTTTAGGAGACAGTTTTCTTTGGCTTAGAAAAATACCCCTACGTGAGACTTTCTCAACAAATGATTTTTATGAAAGTGCAAATAGGCATATCTTAAAGAAAATTTTGCTTTATTAATAGAAGTGATACCTTCAGCAGGTGGCAATAGGTATTTATATGATTCAGTGGCCGCATTGAGTCAATAGGATTCTAAACAAGAACAAAGGTTACCCTTAGACTTGGTATCCAAAAGTATGGGGAAACCACTGAAGTTTGGAAATTCAGATAAATTCACGCGCTTTAATTTTCTTTTCATGATATTACAGAGACTCCTTCAACATTGGGTCAATGGTGTTCATTGAAAACTTTATTATAAATTCCGTGCCTTCCTTTAAACAGGTGAAACACTAATGAACTGTTTGAAGTTGACAAAATGGAACCGCAGATCAGAAGGGTAGGCGTTTTGTTTAATTATGAGGAAGTTTTGTTTACAATGAGTCCTTTATAATTAAACCATTAACTAGCATTTATGGATTTCATTAAACCGACTTTGGGCTCTTCTAGTTTGCAGCCCATCCAGTATGAAGACTGGTCAGCCCTTGCCATATCGCCTTAGACAACAGGGCCAGCAGCACCAACTAACCCCTTGGCGTGTCACCTGTGCCATTTGGTGATCCCCTAGCCTAAACCCTAACTAACAAAATAAATTATAAACTTATAACAAAAGGTAGATTAGGCAAAGGGAGGTATTTATTGAAAGGGAAGCGCCAGGCATTTATACTATTTACAAAAAGGCTACTGCGCCAACGCTGACCTATCAGCTCTTCCTCTGGTTCTTCCAGACATCCTCTCTTCTTCTACTACTACTACAATATTCTCTTCCCTGGCATCGACCCTCTCACTCCATCCCCCCAATGTTCAAATTAGTTTTGGCGCATCCTCAGCCTTAAATCTCTAGTGAGCCATATAAATGATTAATCTAAATAAAATGTCAAATTTTGGTTCAACCTTCAAGTTGATAATAATGCACCGGAAACAAAATTTAGTTGCTCTCTTTGACTCAGAATATCTTGGCATCTCGCCGACATCTCTTCTTGTCTTATCTTGATAATAAATGAGGTACTAAAAACAGCTTCAGCCACCTTGAACTCATAATTGTTGGATCCACCAACATCATATTATTAGTACAAGCAGCGAATTTATAGATGGATAATTGAATAGAATACATCAGCTTTCCATGGGAAATCCCACAATGGACCACAAATGGCAATTGGCGTCAAACACTGATTTTGCTGACTGATACTAATTGGATCATCCTCAGCTATTACTTGTCAGTGATCCTTATACTAATTTGGGGCCACCGATTGGCCCCACTTGAACCTACTTCCAAACTTGGCAAAATACTAATTTTGGCTCAACCTAATTTTGGGAGAAACTAACCAGCAATCATATTAAATTATATGAAATTCATTCAATAAGCCATTCTGCCAGGGTGCCATTAAATCCCAAATAACGTTAAATCATTGGAGGATTCCATATGGTTAAAATTCTGACAATGGATACATAGAAAAATCCAGTTACATGGACCTATCTTTTTTAGATGGAAATTATTATGGCACCCTTTTGGAATAAAGAGTTAAGATTAGTTGTATCACCATATCATGCTAAGTATTACTGAGAAGGGTAGATTTTTAATGACACATAAATATCTTTTATCTGTATGGGATTTTTTGAAGAAAACTATTAGTTTTTCTCAGATTTATTACTCTTGGACGTGCCCTCAATTTTTTATTTATCCTGAATAAAGAGGCAGACATAGTCTTTTTACCAATGAGAGATCTACAAATTTGTTTTCCGCCAGTTTAAATATGAACATTAACCTTTAATACCTTATTTTTCACATGTAGTTTACCCCTGGTAGTAAATGGTATTAACAGATAAAATGTTGGTTTATCCCCATATTTATTCATCTAGTAGTAGTGTAAAGTTGAATGAAAATTCTAGGGACCCACTACGTTCTAAACACAATGAAGATCATCAACAATTTTTGAATGTGAATAACCTTGGGTGCGAGACTAGAAACCTCAAGTGTTATTTAGTCATAAGAGCTGGTGCTTTCTAACAAATTACTCTGGGGTGCGCCAGGAACATCTGTTCCTTGACTTGGGTATCCTATGGAATTTCCTTTTTTTAGAGTAAGAGTAAAGAAAACGGAGTCTAATTTTTAATAGCTTCACTCCAAAGATCTGACAAAACATTAATGGAATCTGGAAGGAAAGGTGTAAGAAGATGATTACAAAATAATAAAGAATATGGCATATTTATCTGACTGAGATTGAGCATTATTGCAGGGATGATAAGCTGTCCATGTGGCGTATAGAAATTCTCAGGGTTAGCTACACAATTTACTAGGTCAATAAACTCATCAATAAAAAAAGAGTGAAGGCCTAGCTGGTTTTCCAAGAGGTCTAGTACCCAAGCTGTTAGTCTGTCAGAAAAGGTAGAGATGAGCGTTTCCATCTTCCTTGTAAAACTGAAGATTTATTATCACTGCACTTAGATGCTAGTTTTATTTGGAGGCAAGCTAGAGCGTTTTGGGTAAGTTACCTTATGTGTATATAAATAGGGAGATGTGATTCCCTATAGGAGAAGGTCAGCGACATGAAATAGGCAGAAGTGTTTGTAAAACCTGTGTTTATCTTCCAGTAAAAAAGGGAACAACAACTCTAACATAATTGCAGTAGTAGTATGGGTGAACCAGGCTGAGATGGCCATGGTTAGGAAAATATGTAGAAAGACATAAAAAAAGGAATTGTAGGAGAACTTAAAATGTCATGATTGACTTCAAGACATTGTTGTGCTATATTGTTTAGTAGTTATTACATGGGCTTTCCCAGGCTATAGTGGTGCAGAAACCCATAGTATACAGAAAATGTATATAACTCACTTTTGTACTATATTAAACTAGCTGACAATAGGTAGATGCTAAACACAGAAGTAATAGTTGCTGAAGCACCAATAAAAGCGCTGAAACTTTAGCACATGAATCCTCACATGCTCTCACATGGTTGGTTAGCTATCTTTTTCAAAGATTATTTAGTTTTAATGAGGTTTCTTTCTGTAATTTATGCAAGGAATAATGAATAATAGTTAAAACTTTTTATAAAATATAGTTTCTAATTAGAAATTATTAATGATTTGATTTATAATCGCTCCATTTGTAACGTTTTGGGCTAAAAATATTATGATAGACAGGACATTTTATCCATTTATAACAAAGAGGGGAATCAATGACAGGATTATAGTTTGCCAAGTGTTGGGATTTTTGCCCATATTCCCAGCCTGCTAGATTACCTGGTGTCGCTAGGGGAAAATTCTTTAAGGCAAAGTGAATTAGAAATCAGTTGGCCCAAGTTTTGGAGGAACTACGTTTGGGGCTTTGGGGATATTCACCTGGTCATATCCATTGGGGATTGATCCGGATGAATACCTAATATCTCATCAGATGGAGTGGCTGACGAAATAGGGGCATCTGATAGTAATTAACTATCAGGTGTACCAATTGGGATCAGTTGGGTTTCATCACTGACTGATTGGGAATGAATAGTGAGTTGCGAGGCAAGTAATGCCATCTGCAACTAGCAAATCATTTTGGTTGGTGAAGTGACCTGCCATAAGGGTAAAAAGTAGCATTACCTAAGTAGGTCGCAAGCTGATTATGGTTGGTTCACTTGGATTGAGAGGAAAACGTTAGGGACACGTTTTCTGACTCTTTCTGTTTAAAGTCTCGAGGATGTCCAATGACAGAATCCTAGCCAGGATGGGGAAGATCATTGCTGCTGAGACAAGGAAGGGTGATTCAATGACAATGGCTGCCATTTCATCGAAGAGGTGTCAACTGAGGGTTAGACAGCTGAATCCCCTACTATATAATTCCCTAGGATTCACTATAATAAAAAAACATATTGAAAACCATCATTTAGAAAAACAGTATTATTATTAATATTGTTGATTTTATGTATAGTTAGACTATCAGCATCCATTGTGATATTCAATCTCAAGGATAATTTTGCAGAAGTATTTAATTGGAAGACTCTCAGAGAGAATAGTAGAGATCCGAGCAGGGATCTAGAGATGAGGGGAACCACAATCAGAGATAGCTGCTGACTGTGTGTTGAGCCAAAAGAGACTGTCATCAGGAGATCTTGACAAAGATTGTTTGGACAGGAATATAGGGAACAATTCCTTACAAGTACGACTTATCAAGTATTTAATTGGCTGTACTGGCTGAAGCGTTGGTCCTAATAATAGTTCAAACTCAACTACGGATAATAGTCTCCATACTATTATTGGATAATACATTCTATACAACGTGAAGTGCACGAGGAAATCAAATTTGTGCAGTAAAAAGATCACTAGGGTTGTTTGCCAATAAGAACAAACTAGTAAATTTTTACAAGTTGGTGTTCACTACAGGGGGTAGTTGAGTTGAAGAATATAGAAAATGATGTTCTATAAAGATGTTTAAAATTTTAGAAACAAGTTACTGAAGGAAGTAACAAAGATAAATTGTGAAGAGGATCATGTTCAGTGGCATTCACCCAGCTCAGCAGTGGAGCTCCGAGTGAAGCAAAATGAAAATACTTAAAATTCAGGGAAAAGGACTTGCATCCTAGATATGGAGTTATCTAGTGCTGCAAGGAAAACAGTTCCACCAGACATCTTGTTGAGATGAGGAGTATCAGCAGGGCCAAATCGGGCTGAAATTGGGTCCACTGGAAATAGTCCCAAGGAAAAGCAGGATCAACTCAGGTTTCAATTGGGTCCGCTTTAAATAGTCCTGAGGAGAGAGTGTTAGATGAAGTCAACTTAGGAAATAATTGATCCAAGATAGTGGAGGAAATTGTTTGACTTAATAACACTCAATCACCGATCAGAAGTTGCTGGAGAAAAGTTCATCATTTTAAGGAGAATTTGGATGAAGCTAACGAGGCCAGAACGACCTGTGTATTTAAGAATAAGTCACAAAGGCTGAAAATCTTTTCAAGAAAAAAAACGATCTGGACGATTGGACGAAACTGTTGGCTAATGAGATATGAGGATCCAAAGCATCAGTTGCCAAAATAAGAGATGAATTTAGGACCTGTTGGATGAACAACTAGTTGGGGTTAAAGGCCTAATATTTAAGAGAATTGCCAAAAAGTCAGCAAGAGTAGCCTATATGTGAGAAAATAGCGCTGCTGTTGTATAGTGAAGGTCAATACTAATAAGAAGTATTGAACATAAGAGAAAATAATTGCAATGTTCCAAGCGGACCTCTAAACCATTAAATGGTTATGTCCTGAGATTTTGGTCAAGTCCTAGAAGGGGACCGCTGAACCAAATGGTTGGTAGAATCTTAAGAGGATAAGATTTTATCCCATGATAACTGGTAGGTTTAAGTACCCAGGACCCAAATTTGGATGAAGGGAAAAGAAGGACCTCTGAGCCTTTTTGTAGGTTGCGGGTCCCATTGCAAAATAAAAATACAAAAAATTATATAAAATATATAAAACATAGAAAATATCGATTTTTATGGTCTATGAGTTTCAGACCTATGAAGGGACAAGAAATCTTGACAGCTGGATGGAGGAAATTCCACTCTCAATGAGATAAAATTATTTGCTGGGGTAGCCAAAAGTATCAACCTTTTGGTTAATTAAGAGCAACTTGATGATCTGGTGGAAGGCCAGCAAGAGGAGGTGCTCAAATTGTTGAAAAGTATTGGAGAGTATTCGCCTAAAAAATGACCAGGATTTGGGAAACACAAGAAGTGATTCACAAGGTAAATACTGGGAAAAATCTGCCAATCCAGACGAAATGAGAGTGCTGGCATGAGTGCCAAGAGTATCAATCTATTAGAAGATTTATTCAGGACTTCTCCTGAATAGCTGAGCCATTATTCCATTTATTAAAGGATCCAAAAAAAGGATTCATATGGAACGAAGAGGCCCAAGACTTCTTCAATGAGTTACGCCAGTATTTGGTAGATTCGCCGATTCTGAAATATCCAAGTTTTTATTGGGAGTTTATCATTCAAACTGATGCTTTGTTGATGGCAATCAGCGCAGTACTGAGCCAAGTAGATGAACTTGGGGATGAGCATCCAGTGGTATATGTGAGCTGGACACTCTCAGCCGCTGAGATGAACTACACCATGAATGAGTGGGAATGCCTTGCGGTCATATATGCATGCAAGCAGTTTTGGGTGTATGTCCACAGAATGCACTTTAAGTTGGTGACGGATCACTCTTCGCTGCGTTGGCTGCACAATCTTCAAGATCTGGAAGGATGACTGGCCCAATGGGCACTTAAGCTTCAGGCTTACGATTATGAGATAGTCCACTGAGCGGGGGCTTCTCATCAGAACGCGTATGGCTTATTGCAGTTGCTATGGTCCAGTTGGTATACCCGCAGGCGGATGAGCTATTCCAGAGAATGTTCAAAGGAAGAATTGAGTCAAGCCTCAAGAAATCCAAGGTGCGCTTCAAAAAGTAATGGAAAACACTGAGACTATGGATGGACATTTTTAAGACAATTAATGGGAAGTGACTAATATCCCTGAACCCATTGGAGAGAGCAGCAATAGTACAAGCAGCTCACAAGGTTGTCAGGCACAGAGGCCTGAGAAAAACAACTGACCATGTTTGCCAGTATTATTACTGGGAATCAATTAACTATGATGCCGCAGATCATTTGGCTTGTTGTGTGGAGTGCCAGCTGCATAAACCACACAAGAACACAACTGGATAATGACTGGTCTAACCTGGATTTGCTTGGCACACAGTGTCCATCAATGTAATGTGACCGCTGGTGATGAGCACAGTAGGAGTCAAGTACATCATAGTAGCCATCGACCATCTGACGTGATGGTTCAAAATGAAAGCCCTAACCAGAGTTGATGCTACCAGTGCTATGAGATTCATCCTGGACCAAGTAGTATACCAGCATGGGTGTTCTCAAGTCCTACTAAGTGACAATGGGACCAACTTCACATCTCATGCGAACCCAAGGATAAATGAATATAATGTGGATCCAAGGAGTCAGGTCAGTACCATACCAGCCGGAGACAAACGGAGTGGTAGAATGGGTCTATGGGACGCTGGCCATGACGCTGAGGAAGCTAGTCATAGGGAGAACTTCCATGTGGGGAATGTACCTGAGTTCAGTGATTTTTGCCTACAACATTAGTCATCACATGGCGACGGGAAAGACGCCATTTGAATTACTATATAGAATAAAGGCCTTGTTGCCACCACTATTATATTTGGTAGTGGAACCTATGTCAGGGAGGAGTACAGAGCAATACTTGAACAACTGACGAGTATCCTGATCAATATACAATCAGAAGCATTCAATACAACCTTGAAGAAAAGGATACAAGCGAAATTGATGGATGACAAGAACTGACTGGCATTAGAAGAATATCAATTAGGAGAAAGAGTCGCTTATTGTGATATGTATGGTTTTGGCCAAAGAAAAAAATTGGATGTGTTGTGGTTGGGTCTGTTTAAAGTAATTGCAAAGATGGCGACCAATGCTTATTCCATCAAGAATCTCTTGGATAAAAGAGTCATAAATTGAGTCCACGCTAAGTATCTAAAGCGTTGGATTGAGGAGAAAAAATAAAAAGAGTTCCCAAAGGACCAATGAACCATTAAGTTGGTCATGTCCTGATAATTAGTTCAAGTCTTAAAAAAGGACCTATGAACCAATCTAGATGGTTAAGTCCGAAAAAAGGACCTCTGAACCATGGAAAACTGGCAGTTTTAAGTATCCAGGACCTAGTTTGGGGGTAAAGATGGACCTTTGAACCAAAACAAGGTCAAGTCCCATAGGAAAGAAGAAGAACAAAGGTAAAAAATTGATGAAAAATATTGGAAAAAAATTATAAAACTGCATAGATAAAAAACTGATATATTTTTATAATTTTATTTTTATTGGTCATCCTCAGTATGGGGATGATTCCGCCTATGTTGCCTCTTGGTGAGGGAAGATGGATCGCAGTAGGAAGAAACAGCCCATCAAAATTGATATGTGGTCAGACAATTGTGAGGGTAAGACCTACATGAAACCAAGTTCATTGAGTAGACGCCAAGCCCTGAGAAAATGTGACTAGGGGAAGGGAAATTGAAATGTCAGATGATGCCAATCGCAAAACCCCGGAGCAGGAAGAAAAAGCAATTGAGAAAGAGGCAATCAGCAAATAACCCCAAGTAATACCAATATGGCACTAGTTCTGGAAGATTTGTCTTGAGCGCCTGCCAACGGGCTTCATTGAGGACACTGGACATGTGAGCCAGCAACGAAGAGGGAATACTCAATGGGTTGTTGAATTATGCCCCCAATTAACGCCATCAGCAGAAGATAACAATGGGAAGCTCTGGAGAAGAGGTAGTTGTGCAGAGAGCGGATTGCATCCTGAAAATGGTGACTACAGGCTTCATGGAAGCTAAAGCTGAATGACCAGTGGAAGCCAGGTGAGGCTGGAAGCTTTGTCAACCAACTTGAAGAACTTGGACAGCAAAGCAAAGAGCATAAGCGGCAGTATCCCAATCCAGAAGGTTATCCAGATCAGAGGGATTCAGCGCTAATGTCAAAGCCTTGGTGACTTGGGCATGGGGTTCAGCATAGGGGAGCTCAAAGTGTATGCTGTTCCTGGTTGAGAGCTCAGAAACCAGTATAGCGGGTTTCTAGAATTGACTGAGTTGGAAGAGGAATTCAGGAAACAAGTCTGACCTGGCCAATAATGAATGATCCAGAGCAACTGACATGATCTATGGAGCATTGACAATGATGTTCAGAGCATCATTGAAAGGAGCTGAATCCAGGAGGGTTTTGAGGTCTAACTTGGGAATTGACTGCAAGGGAAGAGTCAGCTGAGAGTTGTTCAAAATGATGGCAAGCCTTGTTTCAGAGGGATTGGTTACCATTTCCAGCAATTCAATGGAAGGACTAGTCACTTGCACCAGACTAGGCGTATGAGTCCTGAAAGGACCATAGAAGAGGTAGTCGAGCATCCCAACTTATCTGCTGGAAGAGACGGAGGTCTGGATCAGACAGACTGTTGAGGAGCTACTGGTAGCGAGATTCTGAATTTGACATATGAGCAGGACTAGAGGGGGATGTCAGAATTAAATAAAAGTTGACATTATGCACTCTATAATCCATTAAGCTCCAGTTTTGGGGAAATTAATCTCAAAATTAATGAGTTAAGCTTTCTGAGGGAAGAATTAAGATTGACTTACAGCTAAGAGGTTATGAGCGAATTAATGAGGGCAAATAGAAATAAGTATTCCTAATCAAGCTGCAAAACAAACATCAACAGCAAGAGTCTCCTTTCTAGGATGAGGAGAGAATCAGGAATAAGGACGCCGGACCAAGAATCCTGAATATAACAGAGGGTCATATTCCCTGATGGGGGAAACTGGATCCCAGGACTAATATCGTCACAAGTAAATTGATCAGCCTGGCATGACAGAAGGTTGTGGGGACCGCGCTCTGAGAAGGCGGTAGCAAGGAGGAAGAGGAAGAATGCCGTATGCCAAAGGTCATCATGAGCAGCATTGAGTATTGATGAGTGTACTCCGCTTGAAACAATGAAGTATTTGACCAGGTGTCCGAAGTGGTGCTCTCATGCCCCAGTCCTTTTCTCGCTGGAAATCTAGGCAAGAGGGGATATTTGTTGGGATTTTTGCCCATATTTCCAACCTGCTAGATTACCTGGTGTTACTAGGGGAAAATTCCCTAAGGCAAAGTGAATCAGAAATCAGTTGGCCCAAGTTTTGGAGGAACTATGTTCCAGGGATTTTGAGATATTCACCTGGTCATATCTATTGAGGACCAATCCGGATGAATACCTAATATCTCATCGGGTGGAGTGACTGACGAAATAGGGGCATCTGATAATGATTAACTATCAGGTATACCAATTGGAATTGGTCAGGTTTCATCACCGACTGATTGGGAATGAATAGTGGGTTGTGAGGCAAGTGATGCCGCCTGCATCTAGCGTATCAATTGGTTGGTAAGTGACCTGCTCAAATGGGTAAAAAGTAGCATTACCTAAGCAGGTCGCTAGCCAATTATGGTTGGTATATTTGGATGGAAAGGAAAACGTTAGGGACACGTTTTCTGACTCTTTCTGTTTGAAGTCTCAAGGATGTCCAATGACAGAATTCTAGCCAGAATGGGGAAGACCATTGCTGCTGAGACAAGGAAGGGTGATTCAATGGCAACGGCTGCTGTTTCATTGAAGAGGTGTCAACTGAGGGTTAGACAGCCAAACCCCCTACTATATAATTCCCTAGGATTCACCATAATAAAAACCCATTGAAAACCATCATCTAAAAAATTAGTATTATTAGTAATATTGTCAATTCGGTATATAGTTAGACTATCAGCATCCATTGTGACATTCAATCTCAAGGATATTATTGCAGAAGGCAATAATTGGAAGACTCTCAGAGAGAAGAGTAGAGATCTGAGCAGGGATCTAAACATGAGGTGAACCACAATCAGGGATATCTGCTGACTGTGTGTTGAGCCAAAAGAGACTGTCATCAGGAGATCTTGACAAAGATTGTTTGGACAGGAATATAGGGAACAATTCCTTACAAGTACGACTTATCAAGTATTTAATTGGCTGTACTGGCCAAAGTGTTGGTTCTAATAGTAGTTCAAACTCAACTATGTATAATAGTCTTTATACTATCTTTTAGTACTAGATGGTCCCAACCCGAGGGGGGATTCATCAATGAAGTCTTTATACTATTATCAGATAAAAAAATTCTATACAACACAAAGTGCACGATAAAATTGAATCCTGTGTAGTAAAAAGATCACTAGGGTTGTTTTTCATTAAGAACAAACTAGTAAATTTTTACACCAAGGTCAATGATAGAAAACATACTTTAGTTAAAAGGCGTGTAGCATAAGTCCTTCCTGTCTGAATTATGCCTCATCACAACCCACTATTAACCAAATTTAAAACTAACAATGAATCAGCAGAGCATTATGCATAGAAAGTCAATTAGCTCTATTATGATTCTAGATATATGTTTAAATATGTTTTAAGAAGGCAATTATCCCTCTTTATATAAAAAGTTCACCTAGATAACCTTTTTCATAAATTTAATACTGGGACAATCCCAAATAAAATAAAATCTACAAGTAGAATTTCACACCAGAGCCATTTATTTAAAAAAGGCACACAACTGTGATGGCAAAGACTATGCATGACTGTCATAAAGCCTTATTTTCCCTAAGTGAATTTTAAGGACAAACAGGAAGCCCATGAGGGCCTTGACCCCCAAAGATCGTGTCACAAAATTTATATATAATGATGTTGTGCATAGATGACATTGTGCCAAAAATAATAATATTAACCAAAGATTATTAGATTCAAGAATGAATCAAAGGTCAAACTATATTATGTAATTTTTAATTTGATTAAAAGTTTTAAATGACTGTTTTTTACATAAATTAGTCTAATTAGGTCCAGACAAGAATTCTGGAGGCTAAGGTTATCATTTTAGGCTTGACAAAGGCTAAGTTATCTGTGGACTCCATGGCTTTCCACCAAACATATTCCTCAAGTTTCCCAAATCATAGTATATTAACATGCATGCGAGGATGCTTAACTCAACTTTGTCCTCTAAAATCACCATTAACCATATTATAATTCTGAACTACATTTTATTATTTTAGAAATTACTTTTTTAAAACTCATATCTGGCACCTGGAACATCATGGATACAAAAAAGATATGGGAAAAGATGCCATTTGCGTGCAACTGTATTTAGTGACAACACTAGTCTGCGTTTAGTCAGTTTAGAAATCCATTTTTAAATGTGTAATTTGTATAAGGCGCCAGTATAGCCAATGGACACCTGATTACACCAGTGTTATGGTATTGTTTTGGAAGTTATGACTTTAGACAATTAGCACACATCACCCAGCAAAAATTGAAATGCAATATCTTTCATAATAACAAGGTTCAATAGTTATTATATCTGAGATTGCCAAGGCAGAATTATAAAATTGAAACCCAGAATTTGATGATTCATTTTCAGATTCAAGATCATATTCAAAATTTAATCATTGTGATTGCACTGTCCATTTTAATGAAAATAAAATTATTTAGGCCATCTCTTACATCTCTTATGGATAGCACTCAAAGCCTGCACATTATATATTTATTGTTTTATTCTATTATCTAATTTTCTAAAAACTCTGTCTCTCTTATTATGATTGTCAGAATTTGAGATAATAATCAAATCGAATTCCCCCTTCAAAATCAGGCCATGCCAAATTGGTCATCAAACCTAACTGAACTAAATTAATTTCAACATCCTCCTCCCCTATTCCTGAGTCACGTGGGGCGGCGTTTCCACCCATTTGGTCAGGTGAGCAACACCTTCCATTGAGGATGCCCACAAGGAGGCCATTCTGGAAGATCAGTAAAGATATTAATGGATGAGGCCCTAACAATCTCAAAGGCACTGAGTCCCAACACACCCTATAAATATCAAATCCTTCTAAGCCTAACAAAATATTGAATATCTTACCCTGCTTTCCATTTCCTTCAAAACCTTTTATGAAATTATCAGCTTCAAGCCAACTTTGGACAATGGCGCCAGTCAAGAGAACTGAAGTGCCAACAAGAGTGGTGCTCACTACAGGGGGTTCCAAGCTTTCCTAAGTGAAAACGTCTATCATGATGGAAAATACTAGAAGCCTAGAAGACCAAACTGCTTGTCAGTCAAGAAGCATTGCCCAATGGGTTAGTACCTTGCAGCATGAAATACCAGTCGCTCAAGCTGAAATATTAGAGTTTTGAGCCACTTTCCAGTTCACCCTGCCTTCTATTAATGGAAGTCAGTACCAGCTTCAATATAAAACCCTTAATGAGGTAATCCCACAACTAACAAATGGCATCTACTCTGCGGGTGCCCGCACTAGTTGTTCCTGCGCCTCCGCCATTCCCTCTACCATGTGGGACCTTTACACTCAGCCCAGCTACCACCAGCAGAACTCACATTGGGCCCTGAACACTACTTCCGCCATTCCTTGTTCACCCCGCCACCCATCACCTACTCCAACTGGTTGGGTTGCACTTAAAGAAGTTGCACGCCAACTGGGCTCTCCCAGGCCCTACACACCTATCTCATCAATTTCTATAACACAGCCTCCTCCTTTGATCACAACAACCATGAGGCCATAATTGATAATTGACGGCTGATTAATGAAGTTCAAGACCAGGTAATGGTGTTGGATCATGGGATCTCCAGGTATCTTGAGGATGAGCTGCGTCAGAATGTCTAACACCTCAAAACAACTTGGAATCAATGCCTCCTCCAAGTTGAGGATCTTTTAGGGACCCTACAACAACACTATTGAGAGCTGGCCTCCTGTGACTGCCCATCTAGGGGCAAAGGTCATGAAGGGCCTGGGGGCCTGAAGGCCCCATGGGGCGTGAGGGGCCTAAAGGGCCAGAAGGTCCCCGTAGACCTCCTGGGCCCCCAGGACCCTCAGCACCCACCGCTGCTGGCCCTGAGGACCCCTGACAGAAGGATGTGGTGACAGCCTAGGCTGTTTTATGTGTACAGATTTGGAATGTAGCCAAAGGACATAGACTCCGAATGGATGGAGTCCCACTTGACTCTAGGGGTCTCCCTAGATACCATGTTGGACGAAATGGGCAATTTAAGTATTTTTGCCAAGCTCACCAATGCCCACATCTCTCAGCTGGAGCAAACTTGTCGAGGGTTCAAGACCCACCTGACCACCCTCAAGGGCCAGTATCATCATCAGCAGGCTGACATACAATCTTTAAAAGAGCAAGTTGTGGACAAGATTTCCATTTCCACCCTCAATCAAAATTGAGACGATGTCCAGGAGGTACTTGAAGGCCTATGACGCCGGCTAGACCAACAGGGCCCCTGCAACTATGCAGAAACTGAAATTTTGGAGCTAAAGCCTATCCCTGGTGTTAACACCCTTTCCGCTCCTCTGGTAACTAACTTTAAACCTAGTTTTAAAGAAAAGTTTGTTCCCGGCTAAGAGAGCGTTGCATCCTTCCTGTACACTTATGAAAGCTCCATGGATGAGGCCACCAATTGGCAGAGGGTAAAACATATGCACCCCTGCCTGGATAGCATGGCCCGGGAGATCATGACCTCTCATTTTAAGAGTGCACAACTTGAAATCAGGTCCGCACAGATTTAATCCAAGAGTTTGGTAGCAACCAAACCTTGGACAACCAAAATAGTCCTTCATGTGTATCCAATTAAACAAAGGAGAGAGCCCCACAGAGTTCACCTTCCGCTTTTATGCCAAAGCTCAACCCTTGGTCACCAAGAATTATATCACCCTGGACGATGCTATTACCGCTGTCATTTCTGCATTGAGATCCTACCCTGAGGTCCAGATGCATATGATTGGCCAGAACAATGGATTCACCTGCATCCAAGAAATTAAGGAGGTCCTTAATGAGATCCCTATGTCGACTTTACACTTTTTGGGCTACCTCCACTGGCCCCTCATACCGTCCTAGAGTCCATGTGGTCAAAAACCAGAAAAATCCTCGATCCATATGTACTTACTGTAACAGTTCCAGACACAGCGCCAAGAACTTCTGAAAATGACTTGCTGAGGAGGCGGTAAAAGGGCAGTCAGCATGAAGGATGATGCTCTTCTTACTGAAGACCCCACCTAGCCTCAAGAATCCTCTGCAACCATAAACAAACCAGGAGCTGCAGCATCTGAAAAAGAAGTTTTGGTATCAAATGATAATGAAGAAATTGATACTGCTTACTCCTCTTCTTATGACACTCCCATGTTCCTCACCCTGCCGCCCCAGTTTGGAAGTCTGGTCACCTGGGTCAGGGCTAAAGTTCATAAGATACCAGTCCAACCATAGTCAACAGTGGATCCCCCTTGAATGTCATATCCTCTAAGTTGATGAAATGCATCAAGATTGCCCCAATATGATGCACTATATGGAGTATGGAACGGCTGGCCCCCAGTGCACCCAATCCATAAGGGCTTATTCCTCTCTACCAATACTATTTGGGAAGCTCTCTTTAGACACGCCCACCATCGCTCTGGATAACCCTAGCTAAGACCTGCTCCTTGGGACTGAATTTCTTTAAAACTATTAGGCAGTGCAACATTATGATAGTGGCTTTTTATCCCTACTTTGTCACTGTATCCTGCTTATTTTTAAGACCCCCCATGACTTAAAAACCGAGGTTAGCCTGGGCTTGTCTGCTAGAGAGTGAAAGCCAAATTAATTGGCTCAAATATCATATTAAGTTTCCCAAGTCTGACTGCCCCCTACTGCTATTGATGGACAAGAAGGCATGCCAATTTACTTACCTAAGGCGACTACCATTCTCCCGAAATCCCAGGTCATTTCTGACACCCAGGTCCATGTCAACATCCCCTCAGGGTACCTGCTAGAGGTCCGAGGCCTAGACAACCCATCCCCAAAGGAGGTGCTAGCTTGTCCAGGTATTCTAGATCCAGCCTTCGCCAGATCTATATCAGTGCTGTTGGATAACCTTAATGATAAACCCAAAAACAGTAGGTCCAAACAGCCCCGCCGCCTATGTCCACCTACTACTGGTGGAAGCTATCACCGATGTCCAAAGCTTTGGGGACTTGAGAGACTTTGGATTGGAAGCTCCACCCCCAGTTAGTCTGGTTGATACTAATATCAGTAAAGACCTCTCAGATGATCAACAGCAAAAAGTCCTAGCGTTGTTGGAAGAATATTTGGAACTATTCTTGACCTCAACCTATGACTTTGGAAGAATGTACGGGGTCCTCCATCACGTAGAAACTGGGGATGCTCCTCCCTTCTATTCCTGACCTTACCAAAAGAGCAAGGTCAAGGAGGCCCAGGTAACCATTGAGCTAAAACAACTACTCGACGTCAGACTCCTTGTTCACTTGCGCAGCCCTTGGGCCTCTTTTCTTCTGTTAGTTAAGAATAAGGATGGCATCCATCATGTGGTGATGGATTATCAATGACTTAACTCCATTACTAAAAAGGACAGCTATCGTTTACCTCAAATTGATGATTCCCTCTAACTGATCGCCAGATCCCAATACTTTTCAGCCATGGACCATGCCAGCGGATATTGGCAGGTAGAGCTCACCCATGAGGACTGGGCTAAGTGTGCGCTCATAGCCAATGAGGGACTGTTTGAGCCCACCAGGATGCCCCAGGGCCTTTGTAATGCCCGGCCACTTTCCAACATTCCATGGATGGGATCCTTGAGGATTCGAAGCTTTCCTTTGTCCTTGTTTATTTAGATTACATTACTGTTTTTCTCAAACCTTTAATGGGCACATTGAGCATTTACGGAAAGTCTTTAATTGGCTATGAAGGGATTCCATAATGATAAAACCCTCGAAGTGCTCCTTCTTTCAGTCTAAATTAGAATTCCTGGGGGACAAGGTCTCCAAGGACGGCATCTGGCCTATACCTGACAAAATCGCCGCCATAGAAAAGATGTCACGCCCCAAACGCTTAAGGGATATCCAGGTTTTTCTCAGCATATTTTGCTATTATTGGAAGTTTATTCCCTGGTTTGCTGACCTTGCGGAGCTTCTGTTCTATCTCCTACAGAAATTGTGCCATTTGAGTGGCAGTCTGAGCAAGAACAGGCTCCGAATGCCTTAAGAACCTCTCTCTGTACTAAACCCATTCTATTTCACCCTCGCTTCAATCAACCCTTGTTGTTCACAGATGCAAGTGACATTGCCGTCGGGGCTATCCTGGCCCAACATAATGAAAACCAGAGCAACCACCCCATGGCTTACTTTAGTAAGATGCTAAATAAAGCTGAGCGGAACTACAGCGTCACTGAGAGGGAATGTCTAGCCGGCCTACTGGCCATCAAAATTTTTGGCTCTACCTCTAAAGTACCCATTTTACTATTGTTACAGACCACTACTCGCTCTGGTGGCTTCAACAAAATGAAGGAACCTGATGGTAAGCTTTCCCAGTGGGCTCTACGACTGCAAAGCTATGATTTCACTATCATCCACCGCTCAGGCACAATTCACCAGAATGCTGATGGTCTATCCAGGATGCTGATGCTAGCCTCGTTGACCTCTTGAGGAGGACCGGCTATATGATCTAATAGTCTGACCTGAGCAGTGGAAGTTAAAAACCCCAGAGGTCCAAGTTGAATTATGAAGGATGACTCGTGACACACAAATCAAGGATGGGCTGCTTTACAAGAAGTGAAGCTCCCTTATATCTGCCCCTCCTCAAGAACTGATGTATACTAGAAGGCCATTCTACCATGGGACATGGGGCCATCAAAAAGACTCATGAGTGATTGAAATCGTGATGATACTGGGACCGCATGATAGAGACTATCCAAGAGGTCCTGGAAGCCTGCATGGCTTGCCAATCGCAAGATGAGCCAACCCCAAATCAACATTCAGTTTTTGCCCCAGCTGGCCCCTTCAATGTGGTAATCATTTATGTGGTGGGCCCACTTCCCACTGAGCTTCATGGCCCAAAAATATATTATCCTAGCTGTAGACCATCTAACCAAATGGGTTAAAGCAATTTCAGTCCCAGCTGCTACTGCCAAGCCCAATGCCATTTTCCTTGTTCAATCTTTTTTCACCCAGCATGAGTGCCCCCAAACCTTTTTTTCAGACAATGGACTAAACTTCACCTCACAAGTGGTGCAAAAACTTACCTCGCTATTTGGCACTACCCAGAGTTTCGCTGCACCTTACCACCCCTCTACTAATGGGGTGGTCGAATGGGCTAATATGACTCTTATTTCCATTCTTCAAAAACTAGCTTCCTCAGACCCTGCTAATTGGAACCATTATCTATCCAGCGCCTTGCTTGCCTACTGAATAAGCTATCACCAAGTTATCAAGATGTCCCCCATTCAAATCCCTATATGGGCGGGCACCTCAGCTGCCAAGTAGCATCCAGACAATGCTCAAGACCTCCACCCCTGAGAACTCCAAATCAACTAAGAGGGCTCTAGCCAATGAAATTGTCCAACTTAAAGCCCACTCCACTCAAGGTATTATTACCACCACTGGAAGAGAGACATCCTAATCTAATCTCGAATGACCCTCCTTACCAGATTTTCAATTAGGTGACCTCATTCTGTTTTATCAACATTGACCTGGAGGCTGACAGAACAAGCTAGACGTACTCTGGTCTGGACCCTATAAAGTCATTCATAGGGTGAAGTTTGAGTACTTTATTGCCAACATCAACAAAGGGACCGTAGTAAATCAGGTGCATGGTCAGTATCTGCAGCTGTACTTCCCCCTCCAACAGGACCTTGAGGGGGGTGTTGTCAGAATTTGAGATAATAATCGAGTCAAATCCCCCCTTCTGAACCAGGCCGTGTCAAATTGGTCATCAAACCTAACTGAGCTAAATCAATTTCAGGATCCTTCTTCCCTATTCCTGAGTCATGTGGGGCGGCGATTCCACCCATTCAGTCAGTTGAGCAACACCATCCATTGAGGGTGCCCACAAGGAGGCCATTCCAGAAGATCAGTAAAGATCCTGAATAGATGAGGCACCGATGATCCCAAAGGCACTGAGTCCCAACACACCCTATAAATATCAGATCCTTCTAAGCCTAATAAAATATTGAATATCGTACCCAGATTTCCACTTCCTTATCGACCTTTTCTGCAAATTAGCAGCTTTGAGCCACCTTCATACCTCGGCGCCAGTCAAGATAACTGAAGCACTGACAATGGTTAAAGGTATTAAGAATGTCTTGCAGATTGGTTAGTTATGTTTACTAAATTATCACAATTTTGGTATTGGTACTGTCTGTAGCTCTTTCTATTTTTATTGTTGCATTGTTATTTGTCAGAGTAAGCATGAAACTCAAAGAGAAGTAACCAAGCATCATATACAGTCCTAAAAAACCTTTTTCCATCTCATTCTTAACACTTACAACTGCTCCCATATTATTATAAACAGCGGTACTTTGTGGCAGTTAAGAGGTTCAGATAAGTTAAGCAAATAAGTAATTTCTTCATAAAAGGGTTCAAACAGTATCTTGCTTCAATCTATAGACTTTTTTGTTTGTGCTTGAGTACCTACAATGGGACCAAGTTTTTCCTTGGAACGCCAGTTCATAAGATTAGAATTTATTTTAGTAACTTTTATGAATACAATGGCTAAATTCATATGATTTTATAATAGTCTAACACATAGCAATGCACATTTGGATTATCTAAGATGCTCATAACATTTTTGGTCATGAAACACTTAATTGAGGTCCCTAACAAGTTTTAAGCCCGCATGATGCAACCCAATTTCATTTATAGGTGCACAAGCTAATATAGTAAAAGTTAGAACACATTCAATATGATAGATTATTATGTATATAGCATTTCCTTACTATTATATCAAAACTCTCAAAGGAAGTATTTGGTTACAGTTATTTCATTTATGGACCCGCGGCTCTTATGAAAAGCCCTTGTTAATAATTACAAGTCAGCCACAAATAAATATACATGGAAAAATATTGTTGGTTCAAATTGTACTCATGTATAAGAGTATGAAGACTATACTAGTTATCACTAAAGAGCCTTTAGGAAAGGTTATAGGTTCAAGTAAATTATGCAGAATCAAAAATGTTACCCTACCAAAATAAATAGTGAATAGATTGAAGCAAGATACTGTTTGAACCCTTTTATGAAGAAATTACTTATTTGCTTAACTTATCTGAACCTCTTAACTCACAGCTAGTACCACTGTTATATGCCTGGGATGCTTCTATGCCGCTTAAATTTTTAGAAAAGCCAAAGAAAAGCTCTAAATCTCATACTTTAGTAGAATTAGGACTAATATTTTGCTCCCTAAAAACTTATTCATTTATAATGCTTAATTATTGTTTTCTGCGCAATCTAAAAGTTGAGAGACATAAAATATCAACATAAACCTTAGTAGAAACTGGAGCTAAAGGTTAATCTAACAATCTGCAATTAGTACGGTCCATGAACAAAATTAGTATTAAATAGATAAATAAATGTATACTATATGTTGAAGTTTCCACTACTTCAGATGGCTAGTTCTTTGATTTAGGATAAATATGGAGTTAAAATCATAAATTGTTGAAGACATTAGATTTTCAGATGGCATTTATCAAAGATAAATTACTCAGATTTAAAACTAGAAGCTGTATTACACTTTGCTACTTATCTACGGTTACTGACTCCAAGATCTTCCTAATTGTATAGTAAAAGTCTTAGATGTAAAACAAATAAAATATTTAGTTTTTTAATAAGCTTAAAATTAATTATTGAATTGTTCCTAACTTTTTCAAAATACAAGGGTTTAATTAGGGCTGCTTATGTGTTAATTGCATGTCGCCCTTAACTCCTCTCTTTGTTCCACCACTTAACACATGATTCAAGGGTAAGTTTCTGAGGTTCTTCTCCATATGTGGGTTCCTGCTATAAACTGAACTCTAACTTATGGTTGATGTCTTTCTGACATAATTTAAGACAGCATCTCCTCTGAAGCTTCTTCAAAATGCTAAACCATCATTCCTCTGAACAACATTACAATGCTAAAAGAATTGAATTACTAATTAGAAATTAATTTTATTATAACATCATTGAGATTGAAATCTAATTTTGATTTGACCCAAAAGGCCCCAATAATGGTTCATTAAGTCACATATTACTAAGTAAAGTTGTTACGTCGTGAAGCCTTAGTTTCTCTTTTATGCTTATTATTTTCATGAAATGATTGACTATCTTAAAAAATCATAACTTAATAATTTAGGAGCAACTTCTAATTCCTAGTACATTATAAATATTATAGCAATTAATCCAGTCAATTATTTACCACTATCTCTCTTTTGTTTTGTTCACTTTTTTGGTGAAGTTAAGTTTGTAAGTTTAAGACAACAAATGTTGTCATCTCGCTTAATCATTCTTCTAAATTCATCAAATCTGACGCCTTCTGTCTCACTTGACGTGGTGGTGCGCCACATCCTAACACCTTTCAGCTCCTTCAAAAATGTTCCTGGGCTTAAACAGCTAATATTCAGAGCTTAAACGCTGCTTTTGGCCTCTTAAAACTTATGTCAAAACCTCACATGCTCCCAGGCAGTGCTTGAAAGCCCCTGGTGCTCCTCAGAGAAACCTGTTCTTAGGCCATCAGGCCAAATATGAAAACTTTATCCATGAATGAGTGCAGATCTCATCAAGATGGCGCATTTAGGCTTATTAAAGTTAATAATATAATATTTTGACTCTTAAAGGACATTTTGAACTGGTCTTCACTAGAGAGGCCTGGCTATGGTCGCAGAAACAATGCCACTCACATATATAATATACTCTTATCCACATTATCCACACTCGAATTTCAGAAGGTGCCGCTCTAGTGGTTCAGTTTACCAGCCTGTCAAATTAACTTTCCCCAAAGCAACTAGGCCAGGAGCTCCTGGAGGGCTTGGACGCTTATAACACCATCCTGTCCTACAGTTTGTGGTTCCAAATGGGCCAGCTACCTCACAAAGATCATGCCTCTGTAACAATCTGATTCTTCCATCAGGACACCCATCATGCAAATCACCATACTGTGATCAGCTCTGCCCCAGATCAACCTTTCCAGGCCTATGTAGAGAACAACTGCAACCACTTACATCTGTTTTTGGCCTTGTCAATCTAAGTTCAAGTGCCCTTCCCATGTCGCTGAGGTGGCTTATGTTGCTCCTCCCTCAGGCGTTGCCCCAATATCACTCTTGCAGATTTTTTAAACGGGGTAAATCTCTCTTATTCTACTTAACTGCTGCGAATGCAGCTTCTGCTTAGCCACTCAAACTTACTAAAACTATGCAAACTGTAAAGGAAAAGATTGCTGCTAAGCCCCAGTCAGGTTGCCTAAGTCAGTATTTTGAGAGATAATAAAATCTACCCCTTCTAAGAAGCTTCCATTTCTGATCCAAACTTACTTATTTTTAATCCTTTTAGTATTCTGAATTGGTAACTAATGATGATCAGCATTTCCCCCTGTGGCCAAAATAAATGGCCAGCCTTGAAACTCTCATTTTTACATGATCTGGTTCTTTAATCTAATGGTTCAGATGGTGTTTTAGCGCTTATTTTATAGACACTAAGATAGTAAAATGGTAGTCTAAGATACTTTACTCTTGATTCTTCATTTAGTTCTATAACAAATTTTCCTCTATGGCACTACAAAAACTTCTCTATAGACTTTTTAATCAGATTAGTCCAAACTTTAATTAACAATATATAAATTAAAGTCTGATAATTTATTTTTTATTAATGGAAAGACTATGACCTATCCAATTTATTGACCTGTCTTTATGTGAAAAATCTAAAGGCAAATATATGGCTACTTCTGATGCCATTCTGCACTTTCACTCTATTTACCTCTCCTTGCACCGCCAACTACTTTGGCTCATGGGCATGGAATATTAGTTATACTCTCTTCACAGAAGGCATTATGCTGCAAATCAGCTTTGCTACTCCTTTTTGCTCCTGAATCCATTCTGGAATTGTCAGTGAATTAATTCATCAATAAATGACTAACCTCTCTATAGGTACACCTTCAATTGATAATTACCACCATTCACACAATTTATTAAACGCTTCATCATTGTAATTTGGTCTAATATTTTATATAGCATTAATTAATTCAATTAATACTTATGGCGAATTTAGTAGCTAACTTAAGTTCTTTTATAATACTAGGTACCCAAGACAAGCTCATTGAATCAAGTAATGTGGAATATTGGGAGCTCATAACATGCAATCTCATGTATTTAACATTACACAAATTTATGATACTGCACCACCTTAGCTTTTGCCCATAAATATTAATAGCAAATTTACTATAGAAAGAATTTTTAGCCTTTCAGGTCCAAACATTTGTGCCGCTTCTGCCATCTAAAGGGCTTTTAAAAAAATCTGATCATCATCTTTCTGTCAAAGTGGCTGATGCCTTTAAAAACACCCTTCTCCACTAAGCCCTCCGCAAGGTCATAGAGCCTCTTTTTTAGATTATTCCCTGCCCAAATCTTCTATACAACTCACTTGAAGAAGCTCAGTACGTTATCAAGGATCTTGAATTCGCCACAGGCCGCTCATACCTGATGCCACCAAGTTGGCGTTGTTCAACCCACATTATTTCTAAACATGCCACACCTGAAAATATTTTCTTGTGTTCTTAAACTTGTAGGTATGTCAAGTTTCAACTCACCCAATACAGCAAGGCACTGCATATCATGGGCCTCATTGAAAAAGAAAATTTGACATTTTTTGCTATTTATCCCTATTCAGCAAATGCTCCCTTTCCTATTTTGTCCACTATTACGCTTGACCTCAGGTATGCAGCAAATGGGAAACCAATTGACCCCTTTCCCCATCCAATATGTACTCTTGGGCTTGCCGCCACAGCGCTGTATTGGTATTTTCTTTTATGTTTAATTTGGCATCCACTATAAAGCGCATTGACACCCCCTAATGGGCTGGACACACTAGTACTAAAAGATTCACTATACCTTTTTTGCAATTACGTCACTTTCTGATGGAGATGGAGCTACAACAGATATCTCTTCATCAACTATCGCCAGAGGGTACCCACTAGAAAAGAGCCCCAAATTTACTTTTGTAATACATAAATTGTCAAGGTGAAGTTAGTTTTGATATCATTTGGGATGTTACAAGAGTCATATAAATGATATATCCCTGTTTTTATACACCTTAGCTTTTACTAAGTTTTCATCAGTTACTAGATGCACACATGTACCTTGTGCTTAACAAGCATAGCAAGTCTATTAATTACAAAGTGCTAAACTGTTTGCATGTTCAACAGATTATGACAATCATATGATATATTGAGGAGAGGCCATAAAATGCAATTCAAGTATTTTTTTGGTTGTATAATTCTATTGACTTTTTTCAAAGCTTTATTTGACTGAGGTTAAGCGTTTCAAAAGTGACAGAGCTTTGACAAAGTAGTTACTCAACTTTGTAGATTGTATATATTGTTGTTTATTAATTGATGTTGTTATTTTGTTGCGCTGGTAACAATACCCTGTATAGCCCCTTATATGGCTCACAGGCGTAAAAAGGGAAATCTGTCATTAAAAACTATCTAAAAGGCTTGCTCCATATAGAGCCTGAGATCATGATAAAACTTTTTGACAAATGATGTAATAGACTCATCATTATTGATTGATAAATAAAGAACCAACATTTCCCGTATGTCATCAGTTCTGCTTTACCAAACTCCTGCAAAAATGAGTTTTTTGGCTCTCAATAAGTCATATTAACTACACTTTGTTTTTAAATAAACTAGCTCCTGACTATCAGGGTCCAAGAATTTAATGTTGTAGCCAGCTAAAAGTTCCAGGGGAGCACTAAATGAGAACTTTGTCTGGGTGTTGTAGTTCTTTAATTTCGTTACTGTTAAAATTGGGTAAGTTGGCCATGTTAACAAGAAATTGACAACTATTTATGAATGGCCATGAAGGCTAGAATTATAATGATTGAGCCTCTAAGTTGTCTAAGCACAGAGATGAAAAATTGGCTTTGGGCCACCAGAGCGGCATTAGTTGAGGTTGCATTTGCAATTGAGCAGAAGTCACTCAGATACCAGTAATTGAAAAGGAATGTGGCTATAAAAGTAAATTCCTAGCTGAGAGAATTGAAATATCAATGGTCCCATAAATACTAGAAGTTAGACAGTAGTAAAAGTCATAGGCAATTGGCGCACAATCAGCGCTTCATTGAAGTCAGAATCAGACTAAGATAGTACATTATATAGTCTCAACCTATGTATTTAGGGCAATATTATTATTATGACTTTGTCTTATTATAATGCAGCCATCTAGTAATGCCTGAAAAAATTTTAATAGACCATAAGGTCTATGGCGCTCAGCCTTTTATTATTATCCTCTTTCTCAATCGTTCTTGCTATATATTAAGAAGTTAAACAATATTCTATCTCTTGTCCTTGAAAGTGGAATAGTGTATGCAGAGAGGCGATCTCCCTGTCATTATTAGTAATGGAGAAAACAGCTCCATCCAGATATTTCTCAATTCCTTCAAGGCGGCGATGAGGGTCAATTATAATGTTTTATACAGCAGTAACTTGGCAATCACACATTAATAAATTATTGGAGGTTTAAGCATTGTGGCCATTTATTTTGTAGCTATGGTGGCTAAGGGAATAAACATAATTGCTCTGTCCTTGGTGTTAGCCATTTTAGCATTCATATGTCTCTCCATATCAGAGGGATAGTCTTCATAACTCAATAAGTTAACTTTAGTACAAAAAAAAATCCCCTGTGGTGACAGCCAAAAATGTTAAAAACAGAACCTCATCGTCATATTCATAGTGCTCAGGTCATTTTGCACTAAAAACTAAAAATAATCTATATGATGAAAGAAAGCTTCAAACACAAAGGGTAACTTTGTTACTAAAATTAAATTTATTATTATCAAATAAGAAAGAAAATCATATTATCTAGTACTGCCAGTGTCTTGGGGCTTGCGGTTTATTGTTATTGTTAGAAATTTCTAGTGCTACTCTCAGAACAAGATCCCCTTAAAAATTACCATCTCTTCCAAAAATGCTGCAATACTCATATGATTTTCTTGATGCAAATTTATAATACAAAGTAGCACTTTGGAATTTCCATCCAGTTAGATAATCTCATTGAAGTTAGTCAAATGAATGTTAAAACCAGGGTCATATAAAACAAATAGCATACCATTAAATACCAACAATGTAGGGACAATTGGCTAGGATAAATAAACACTATTAATGACCAGTTCTTGCGGAATTTAGGGTAGGGAGAAATAATAATAATAAGCGATTCAAATGTGAATTGCCTCAGGGACAAAATAAATTATTATAAATTAATGACTTGGGGGTTAGCGTCACTGGGTTGACGAGGGATTAGTCATTTAATAATGCTAACTTAATTAGCGTTGTTCTCTAATATGGTTATAATGTAGCATTTACATTGGCAATGAAGCCTGTTAATGTTATTTATATTGTTAACCTATGGTTTGCCGATGGCTTAAGTGCTAGATCAATTTTAGGACTCAATCTAGTTTTAGTAAATTGTAAATTGAATAAATATATAGTGATTTACCTAAATCAGGTCAATCCAATTTATGACATATTTTTCAATCCAAAGGACATTATTTAAAATTAATTTTCATACTAAGTATATTTCTCTGTCAGCAATACTGGATAAACTTTACCCACAATTGATGAAGAGCACTTACTAGGTTACTTTTTGAAAAGACCAAGGATTTGGAATTTATAGGGCGATGGCATATAAAGGGGTAAAGGATATAAGTCTGGGACAGTAGCGCTATTAAGGTGCCCATAGTTTACATAAGATCGCAGTTCACCTTCAGGTCTGAGAAAAATATAAGGTTGATGAAATGGGGAGGTTTTTATCATCCATTACTTTGCCATCATGTCATCAATACCAAACTTTTAGAACTTGATCCTCTTAAGCTTATTAAGGATATATCAAAAAAGTTTTTATAGTCAGACTTCGGCTGGAAGCTCAGATTAAAACTTTTAGTGGCTTGATAGAGGATTAGCGCCATTCTCATCCAAATAATTATAAAGGGATCTCTTTATTAGATTATAGTGAGTAGGTCAAGAATAACATCAGTAGAGGAATGCTGCACATTTTCTGCCACTGAATATTGTGTTGGTAACATTAAAAGGGTTGGAATCTTACCAATTTGATGATTAGAGATAAAAGATATCATGTACTTTCCAGGTCAATGATCGCCATGCATGAAGCTACCAACTAACCAAAGAATCTTAGCGTTATGGTACCAGCTGATTGAAAGAAGACTGCTCAACCACTCAGTATGTGTTATTACCCAGTAGAAGGCCCAGTTTACCAAGGGCTCAGCCGACCTAGAGACCTAGAGATGGTATTTCTTTTTTTAGTACTAGATGGCCTAGAGATGGTATTTCTAAAAGTTAAGTGAGGTTTTTTGAGTTCAAAAGCATACTAAGGCCATTATCATGCCAGAAGGCTGCAATGGGGGCAACTGAGAGTTTTAATGGGACAACTAATAATGAGTGGGAGAGGCAAGGAGAATAACAATTTCTCCAAGTTTCACAGTTGTTGGTTATAGTATGTTAACAGACTATAATGGTGGTAAGAAATTTTTTGGATAGATCTAAAGAACTGGTAAAGGATTGAAAGAAAATATACAAGTTGCAGGTGTGCGCAACGTATGCAGCAATAGATAGTAGTGATAGAGGACATTTGGTTCTACCAGTTCAATCACCATGCGTGACTTTCTGGATCTTTAAACTTCTTTTTTCTATGTTTGCTGATAGTCTTTCATAGATGATGGCATTACTCGCCAGATTGATTTGGGAGCCTAGGGATATGGTGTGGAAAGCAGGTTCCACTTTAGGTATAATAAGGAAAGAATAGGTTCATTTTGAAAGGATATTAAATTAGAAAACTATACTTTAAAGTTTTATTTAAACTGTTGCTTTTAAAGTAGGAAGTGGATGAATTGGAGAGGAGCTCAAGACTGTCTTGAACATAGGCCTCTGTAATAGAACCTAAAAGGTCAAGTTGGGAAGAGTGTAGTAGGGTGGAGAAATTTTTTGAAAGGCGTTGCAGTTGAGGCCATTAATGGAACAGAAGATCATTCTTCAAACAGCGGAATGATCAAATTTTACCCTCAAGCTGGTAAAGATTCGGGCAACTTACCTGCTGCAGATGGAGATGAGAAATCCCTTTTTATAGATTTGGACAGACCAAGCAATATTCCTCACCCCAGAGTGATATAATACGATATAAAGTTTTTCCCTCCTGCTGCAGCAGATTTACTTTCTGAAGACAAAATTGTTGACCAAAAGCCATCTGAAAATCAACCCCCTTTTGTACTTTTGGGGTTACAAATCATTTTCAATTTTGTAAAATGAGACGTTAACTCACTGAAATACACAGATGAGAATGATTGAGGCTTGAGGATGAATAATAACAGATCTTGTAATCATAAATATTGAGATTCGCCAAAAACACAAAGCCAGGTGCATTATGGGAGAACCATTGCTCAAACCTGAAATTGAAAAAACATATTACCAGGTTCAGTAATTAAGCAATATATGAAGAAGATGTTACCACACATAACCCAGAAGAGAGGATAGATGAAAGGGCCCCTGGACATCCAAAATTCATGAGTAATCACTGTGAGAAGGAGCTCACAGATACATGAATCATTGCAAATGGATGAAGCCACAAAAGCAGCAGTTAGGCGCCATCTAACTGAGGGACCCTAAAATCTTAAATTCACTTCTCAAATTACCAACTTGTTTTTAATTATCATTCAGATTTTATCTTTATTTTTCGTTAAAAGTATAAATACTTCACCTTTTTACACTGATAAAAACACAAACAAAAAAATCTTCGTTTCATCCTTTAATTATTGCTTATAGTTTTTTTGTGATCTAGTCACCAGTAGCAAGTATGAGATTTTTTGTTGAGTAAAATGAAGTAACCAGTATGGAGTCTGCGCTGTTTGAATAAGGACACTCTAAATTGAGGATAACTTAGGGGCTGAGCTGAAAATGGAAAGTTGATTTGGCTTTGGTTGAGTCCCAAGGGCAAACGTACAACAAACATGTCAAAGAGTCTTAGTAAGATGTTTGCCAAGAATGTGAACAGTAAGCCAATGAGATTGATACTACAAGTGGTAGAATTAGAGACGAGTTTTTTTAATGAGGATGATTGTTATCTAAGCAAAGGTTGTCTGATGCCCAATATGAGCGGAGTAGGCTTTCTGAGCAGAGATTCAGTCTCGTATGTTAAGTGAGCTGAGGTTGTCAAGAGTATGAGTTATTATAGTTCAAAAAATATTGATATTAATGTTATGATTTAAGAAAAAAGATAGTACCAAATAAAAATCTGATTTGTTCAGAATGGTGAGTCATTACGGTCAATTTTGCCAAACTTATTTTAAATGAGGTCTTTTTAATAAATTTCTGAGAAGACTTGAATATTCTGGGCTCTAATACTCAATCTGTTTACTATTGATGACACACTTTGTCTTAATGTACTTGTTGTGGCATATATAGTCTTTTGTGTGGAATTTAGCAATTTCAAAATATAAAAGGTAACCAGGCTATGAATAAAATGATCTCTATGGTACTCTGGAAGACCTTAAGCTGGTTTACCTTCCTTAAAACCATTTCTTATCATTTTTAATAAAGTATAGAAAGAAAAGAAGGCAGATAAGGAAAAAAAAAATTTTTTTTGGGGGGGGGGGGTAAGGTAGTTATTTTCACTCATTTACCACATGAGCAAGGTCACTGAGCTGAATAAGGAGAGCCACAGAAGGCTTTGGGTCCACCTTACAACCGAAGGGATATTGCTCATATTTCAGACATAAGGGCTGGACATCTGGACTTACACATATGGTATAAAAATTTTAGGATGGCTAATAAGTTGACACAAATTTAAAGAGTGTTCCACAAAATAAAGTGGTATACAAAGAGGTAAAATGATTATTGGAAATCGTGAAGCACCCATAATTGGTGCGCCTGTTGTAAGTTCCAGGTCCAATGTCTTTACTTTTTTATTACTAATGTGGCCCAGACCAATATGGGCGTCCACGGATTTTTATTTGCCTTGGTGGAAAAACATTTAAAATTAAAAATTTCAACACAGAACTGCATTGGAAATCCTAAGTGCCCATATTAGATGAAGAGGGAGTTTAGTGTTTTCCTGTCAACTATTGACCTGGTGGCATTTGTAATTGTGGAAAAATTGGGGTGGGGAATCACCTGAATGGAGAAGAAGATAGGAAAAATTTAAGTATCTTTGTCCAGGCAACATATGGTGATCAGTACTTTGACATAATGGGCTATCTGCAATTTGGAGTACATAATAATCTCTGTACACATAAAAACAATCCTATTTCTTGTCTGGTTTGGGAATAGTTGGGTTTGAATAACTCCAAATTGGCAGAATAAACACATGAGCAGCATCTAGTACTAAAAAACACATGAGCAGCCCATGTCAAACATTAGCTCCTATATAATAATTGAGCTTCCTCAAGGAAGTCAGTTTGGAAGTTAGGTAGGGTTGCTCTACAAGAGGCACCTTGGACTTCTGGAGGGCTTGGTATAGGGGAATATTGGTGTGTGAAGCAGAAACTACAATATTGAGCTGATAATGTTCATCATACATCGTGAAGCTCTTATATGGGCAGAAGTAGCGCATATGCTCAGACTTTGAAAGCTGGAAATATTCCATAAAATCAAAACTGGTCCTTAATAAAACTTTCTGAATGTATCTCTAAGCTTTGGTGGTATTTAACCCAAGAAAGTGGGCCGCCAAGAATCTTTATTTGCAAATAATCAAACAAAGGGATTAGCATAAATAAAAATTTCCCAATTATGGCACCTTGACTAACAAACTAGGAAGCCATATCAGACGGCGAGGAAGCTTTGAGGAACTTTTTATCTGGTTCCCACTTTATCTGAAAGACCTTGGAGGACAAAATCGGGGTTGCATCATCAGCAGCATGTGGCATAAGGATGTATACTTTTTGATTTTTCTTCATTTTACAAGACTTTCATTATCCATCTGCTCAACGTAATAAGCAAGTTGATGCTCAGTTCTGCATATATCTTCACTGACCTATTTAAGAATGTTATATGGGTACAAAATGCCGAGTTTTATGAACAGACATTTGGGCTGATTGGATGAGGGCAGTAGTGTTTGGCCTCATAATATTAACTATGAAAGTTTTACTGAGAGATGAGATGCAATTCACCCCAGTCAAATTAGAAGTTAAGTATGTTTGGCCAGCGCAGAAGGAGCTGCAGCCTCAACAATTGTTGGAGAGCGTGAGATGTGTACTTCATTTAAAAATTCTACTAAATTGGCATCAGGTTCAACGCATGAGGGAGGAGCAGCAGAAGCCACTGCAGCGTCATGGGAAGGGCACTTGAACTAAGATTGACAAGGCCAAAGTACAAAGGTAAGCTGATGCAGTTTTCTACACATAGGCCTGGAACTGGTGATCAGGGGCAGAGATGATCACATTATGGACATTTTCATGATGGGTGTCCTTGCAAGATCAGATTGTTGCAATTGCATGAGGCTTTGTGAGGTGGCTGGCCCATTGGGAATCACAAATTGTAGGACATGATGGTGTCATAAGCGGCCAAGCGCACCAGGAGCTCCTGGCCTAGTTGCTTTGGGGGAGGTAGATTTACAGGCTGGTAAACTGAATCACTAGAGTGGCATATTCTGACAGGTGAATGTTTTTTATGGGGGTGAGATTTATTATAAATGTGAGTTGCATAGTTTCTGTGACCATAGCATGGGATTCACTTGAAAACCCGTTCAAAAGCCCTTTTAAGAGTCAAAATTTGATATAATTGGTTTACTAATCACAAACTGCGCCATCTTAATGAGATCTGCACTCGCTCAGGGATGAGGTTTCCATACTTGACCCAAAGGTTAAAGCATAGGTTTCTCTTAGGGAGCACAAAGGGGCTTTTATTCAACACTGGGAGCGCGCATAATAAAGAGTTAGATTCTGAGGGGGACAATGCAACCTTTAAGATGAGGTATAGTAGAGCCAGGCCAAGCGCAATTTGCAGATGCTGTAATA
>JAKSZP010001642.1:0-103793 GCA_022478985.1 Massospora cicadina | reverse complement strand
GATGGCGGTACCTCTCATCACTCAGGGCTATCTCGCTCACATAGTAGATGAGTGATGGGTGACAGCCCTTCTACTTTGGATCCCACCCCCAATACCCACACTCACCTCAGCAGAACTGTTGCGGATAATTAGTGAAATCTGTGCTGAGATTACCAAATTGAAATTGGTCAGATCTAATTTGGGTGATAATCTGGCTGATGGCCAAAATTCAAATGGCTGTAAAATTATGAAGAATGAGATATTGGGTGAATCACCCAAAGGCTCCAATTCGATCACTAAACCAGCAGAACAAATATTGGGTGCCATTGACAAGGGTTTGAAGCTCTGATAGTAATTTGGGCGTTGTGGCCAATGTGCTGCTGTTGACCAAACAAACAGTTAAATGACCAAGTGCGGGTAGGTTGGGCATCCTGAACCTGTTCCCAACCAAATGGACCCATCCCTATATGGGATGGCCTTGGGGGATTCCTGTCGCTTGTCAGGCTAAACGCTGTCATGCTAACTGTCAGAAATGTAGCTGAGCCCTGGTTCAGACATTTGAGGTTGAATGACAGAGACTTAGCCCACCGCTGAATTTTGTGATGTCATTTCCCAAATAATAAACCCATCCATTCCTGAACAATTCGCCAGTTAGGTTGAATTTGTGGGACCTGACCCCATCCTGTCACTACCCAATCAACCACTATTTAATCAGTTGCATGGCACTGAGAAAATTGTTGGTCAAATCTTCTCAATTTCCTTTCCAAATAAAATTTTACTAAAAAACCAAATTTTTATTTCCCTTTCTGAATGCATCCCAGATGGCATTTCCCTGGTGGCCCATCGCCCCACACTCTGGGTGGGCTTTACCAATTCTTTTGGTCACTATGGTTCCCTCCATCGCCAATTGGTTTCAGCGAGTCCAATATTTTTGGCTCTAAAACCCCGTTCTCACAAACTTCTAGCAGCAATACATGGGGATCTTATGGCCCTATGTCCATCAATGGAAAGAAAGAATCCATCTCCTTGTCACCCCCAATGAGATGGCCTCACATGCCAAAATCTCATCAAAACTATCACAGTGATTCCACCCCTTTCATCTAGACCTACTGATTTGGGAATGGGTTCAGTGTGGTTTGTCATCGGGATACTCCTCACCTTGTTGTTGTACCACCACTTCGTGGTATCACATTTCCCAGCTCCATATCAAGTCATATGGTCGGCAATGCCTCTGGCATTCTGGATTGCTTTTTGGGTGCTCATGCATCCCGACTGGCAGGCCAGTCTAAACTTCTTCTGCCGTTTCCATGACATCTATCTGTAGTACTTGAGAAAAACCACTATGATTTTCTCATATGAGAAGAGTTCATAGTTTAGTTGAAGCATTCATTAACTTTAATAATAGTTCAGTCAACTTTATTAACTACTAGATAACACTTGTATTCCAATATTTGGAGAAGAATGTGCATAAAAAACAAGTATATTTAGTCAAAATCAATCATTTTCCTAGCTAGTTATACAATAAAAACAATGTAAAAGCAGCTAGCACCAAATGTAGACGCTAAGTCTGGTTTGTCCTAGTACGTTAGTGAGTTAATAGAGTGACTACCTGTATAGCAAAAGGTTATGCTAGTCAACATAAGTCTCAATATCAAAACAAATGATGCTTAATATACTGTCCTAAAGTAGTTAGAGTTCATAATCCCAGATTAATAGTTGTATTATACTATTCAGCATACGATTTAAAAGTTATAGTTATACTTGGTACATTGTGAAGCACCTTTTTTAGATTAAAAGGGACAAAGAATAGCTAAAGAGTATATGTACTGCTAAGCTGACAATATAAGTTCATGTCATTGCCAGCATTGAAAAAATTGGGCTGCAAGAAACAACTAAGCAATAAGAATTTGAATATAATGAAATCCTGGATCAAATCTACGACAATTTTACTAGTGGGCTCAACGAATATTGTATATGCAATGAAGGAGTTCACAGTATTGACACTGTGAGTGTCATACCATTTCAATTAAAGCCTTACCACCAATCCATGAGCGAAAAAGAAATTATATTAAGAATTCACAGCAACTTTTTGATGCTTGGCTGGTATGCCCCTCCAAGATTCCTTGGACATCGTCCCTCCTATAAGTGTAGAAAAAGATGAGATCCAATTTTTTGTCATGAATTAGAAGATTCAGCGACTTGATTAAGAAAAATTCAAACCTAATGACATGCATTGACAACCCTTTGAGATGACTCAGAGGTTTGCGACCCTTCTCTATAATGGAACTGGAATTCAAATAAATGGCAGATGAAGTTGTCTCTAGAAGACCAGGATAAGTTTGCATTGATAAGCAGCAAAGGATTACATGAACCAACGGGTGTGCCACAGGGCTTGTGCAACTTTCCAACAACAATTCAGCAAATTATGGATCAGAGATTTAGAGATCTTCAGATGCCAAGTGTACTCATTTACCTAGATGAATTCACGATGTTCAGAAAAACATATAAGCCACATATGGCACACCTGAAGAAAGTTTTAACCACCTTAGTAAAAAAATTAAATTATTAAGAAATGCTCAGCATTTTAGATTTAATTAAAAATTCCTTGGCCATGAAGCAAACCAAAAAGGAAACAATCCTCATCAAGAAAATATTAATGACATTACAAGGATGGGTTCACCTAGATTTGTGAGAAATTTTTAAAGTGTTCTTGGTATGTTGAGCTAATAACCTATTTGTTCCAAACATTGTAGACATTGCTAAACACCTTACACACCAGTAGACAAAGGAGCACTGTTTATTTGTGAACAAAAACATGAAGATATATTCCACCAACTTAATTAGAGAACAATGGAAACCCTAAACCTGTTATGCCAGACTTCACAAAGACCTTCTATATCTACACTGAAGCCAGCAACGTGGGTATGGGTGAAATCTAATATTAGAAGAGTGAATTCAGGTGGATTACCCTATAGAATTCTATTCAAATATGTTTACAAGAGCTCGACACAACTATACAGTTACAGAGCGCAAGTTCTTAGCTGTAATCAGAGAAGTACACTACATAAACCTTATATCTACGGCGTACAATTTAAGATAATCACTCCTAATTTAGATGATTAACAAATATGAAGGACCCAGATGGAAGACTTGCAAGATGGGCCGTTGAGTTGTAAGGTTATGACTTTTAGTCCTTGCATCAGTCTGTAAAGAGGTATCTTAACGCTGGATGGTTTGTAGCACACACTTTCTCTTACAAATACCCAAAAGTAGTAGTATCTAAGGACAAATCATACAACCAGATTAAAATGAGAAGAAGATGATGAATCAGTAAAAATAAATAAGAAGAGATTTAAAGAGCAATGAGGTTCTGAGAAGGACAATCAGAGATGCGTAGTACACAATTTATGGTTTCCATATATGAAACCAAGTAAACAGTTGGCAATAGTCATGGAAGGACAATGATAAGTAGGTCACATAAGGCCATAGAAAACATATAAACATTTTGTGGGAATATTTTACTTGGAGACAATGTAAGACAACGTTAGTCAGGCTCTGGACCTCTAAGTTGACAGCGCTCAATACAAGCCACTCTCAAAGAAGTTTGAGCTTCCACATGTTCCTCAAGCGCACCTTTTCATACCAACTCTATTGACATTGTAGGACCATAATTGAAGTAATCCATTGGGGATAAATTCATAATTATGGTAATAGAATACTTCACCAATTGGGTAGAAGCAATTGCTGTCAATGCCTTTACCTCTAGAGTTACTGAGTACTCTGTACAATCAGGTTATTACTTTCCACGGATGTCTTCTTAACTTATTTACAATAATGATTGTAACTTAATATCAGATATTGTGAATATTCTATGGACTATTGGGGGTCAGGATAAAGTTAACACGTCATAATCCCCCTTAACCAATGGAATTTTGAAAAAGTGTATGGAATTATTGCTTTATCTAATAAGATTATAATTAACCATGGTTCTAAAAGGAAATCCTGTTGCCATCATCCCTACTTAATTATTATTTGAGCTACCTTATGACTAATAGTATGTCACTATTCAAAGCGTTATACAGAAGAGAAGCAGCGTTACTGAGCTTATTAGCTTAGTAATAGGCGCGGATAGGAAGAGTTTACATCTGGAAGGTACTACGATTATATGAAGAGAAGTTAAAAAAGGATTTAGTTTAATGTCAGCAGCAATATTTTAAGTCGCTAAAGGAGAGTACAAAAAAGGTAGCTGATTCTAGTTGATTATATTCAAGGTGAGACAGAAATTTATCTTCTACCATATGAATGGAGGAAAACTTGTTAAGCTACAGGCTGTCTGGACAGGGCTTGCAACTGTGATTATTGGAAGAGAAGCCAAGTATCCTATCAAGGGCAATACAACCCACAATACATATAACTAAGACCACACATGATGTCTAAAATATTTTCCTAGGTTTCATTTTGGGGAGAAAAATGTTTATAAAAGCTCAACTAAAGGAGTCAATTATTCACCTCCATGGAATTTCATGGTTAAATGACATGATAGTGGGTACCAACCCCAGGGATAAGGCTGGGCGACAGAAGGCCCAGAAGGTGAAGCTTCAGGCCCTTCCTGACCTCAAGCACACTGTAGACCAACGCTGGGTACAAGCCAAGTATGCCCAGGTTGGTACTAGTGAGGTTTAACGCCCAGACCCTTACGTCAGCCCAGGCGTTAAAACGGACAGTTTACTCAATTAACACAGACAGTTCGATTCAGTTAGTTGAGGAACAGGATTTTTATTCCCATTTCATCTATGGAATTACGCATTTGGGTTAAATCCAAATTTAATAGATTACTCAAGTGAAGTCAGTTTTGGTGTATTCTACCAATTGGGATGGTAGTGTTTGCCTATTGGTGAATTGGTGCATGGCCCACTTCAGAAATACCCTGAATTTCCCCAACGAAGTTTATACCTGTTTTCCATGATCAACATTTCTTGTTGGTCAACTCCCACAATAAACCTTTCCCGTTTTTCATTTTTACTTATGTTATCTCAGTTGATCCTGTGCACGGACCTCTTTAAGGAGGTCTTGTGTTATTTTAACCATCACATTTAAATACAACTAAATTATCACCTAGTGAACCGTTGGTTCTCCCAGGTTCCTTCCAACCTGGGACGTTTACCCCTTCCCACTTTGTGCACCACGTCGTTTTTGGTGGGTTATTTATCATATGGATTGCACTTCTCTTCTTAAGTTGTAATTGCTTCACCAACCTCTGCTGGGCTCTAGTAACTTTTGAATTAACGGCTAGTTCCCTGGCATTGGCCTTGTGCACCGCGCACTACCACGCTGGGAACCAGAGAGTTATAGACACTCTCCTTACAGGAATAACCCTTTCCAAAAAAACTTAAAAATTTTAATTATTTAAATTTTAATAGACTTAGTTGGAAAATACAGCTTTTCAGCCCTTCCTAATATGGCTAGCATTTAAAATTGTAGCAATGATGTAAAAGCCCCTTTATAGGCTTTGATCATTCTAAAATTTATAGCTTTGGAGGCTCCTTTATACCACATGACCTCAAAATAATTTACATTTAGTTTCAATGGAGTCATAGAGCGCCCCAGTATAAAGACAGTCAAAATGAGCACTTGGTTAAATTTGCAGATGATGCTTTTGTAGGAGCCCTTATATACCTTTAGGTTCTTCAACCAATAACAATTGAATAACAATTACTCTATCCAAATTGAGTTTCTCCAATTGATCAACTCCATTAATTGAGAAAATAACCTAACTAAGAAATTAATTGGTTACAATGCATCAGTTGGTGGCACATAAAGGATACCAGGATAGCTGCAAAAGTCACAGATGCCATGTATAAGCTCAAAACAACAGATGTACAGCTATAGAGCACCAGGATCTCCACAGTATAACTTTCAGGAAAGCCCCAAATTATCATCTAATATTAGGGATTTAGACTCTGCACCCTGAAACCAAGCTAAAAACACAATCACCTTTTGCAAAGATACTGAAGAATTATTCTGTAAATCTTCATCTCACATCCTTTTTTCCTATTTACTATATGTACTCTCTATTATTTATAAAAAACAATTTGCTTTTTAAAATTTGCTTTGCTTGTTATAACTGATAACATACTTGTCTAACTCATGTAAGAGCAATTAAAAGGTTTTTACTTATCCTAATTTTATGATCAGAGGTGGATATGAGCTCCAGTGAGCTAATGTAAGCCATTGTAAAGAATTTTAAAGGCTTAACATGGTTGAACGCACTTGGAAACATGAAAAGTCCCATGTACCAGAGAACAAGACTCTAAAATTCTTAGTGACGCAAACTGTTAACAAACAATTAACATATTGCAACTGAACCAACTACAATAATCAGCATCTCCTGAAAGTGCAAGAAAGTTTGGCAAAACTAGCATAACTAAATTAGTTTTATGCTTAGTAACTCGATCGCCATCACACTGTCAAGATTCTACAACTGCTACAATAATTAACACCATGATAAGCTGCTCATTTGCTAGTTTAGTTGAAAGTTAGTCCAATTCTAGAAATCAATGTTTTTGTTCAAATTATCTATTTAATATTGCTTATATCTATAATATGTATGAGATTCTTGGTTAAGTATAAGAAATTGATGATCTTTTTCAAAATTTCCACTGATTACAGTCAATAAAATAATTTGTGGATGGCTGACCAAGTTAAGAATATGAGCCCTATTAAATGGCCAATTATTTACAAGCCATGTGCAGTAACTAGCTCCAATTAACAAATCATAAATTCAGTATATGTCAAATCCCAAGGGAATATATTCGCTAGCATATCAATGAGTATTTTGAATAAGACTTTAGTGTATAGTGAGGGAGAGATGGTAATGGTATAAGAAGCATCAGCCACAAAGCCAAAAGAAATAATTCATTAATAATATCAATGAAATAACTGAGATCAAAATTGGTAGTTTAACTTATCAATTATTAAACATTAAACGCCTTAATCAGTACTTTACTTGTCTTTGTTTTAAATGGTAGCCAATCTCATACATCTGAACTGCAGTATTAGTAGATATAGAAACTTTGTGCGTTTATATGCTTATTTTTAAAGTGATGCTCTCTACAGTAGATCATAATTCAAACACACACTCTCTCACCGACCTGGAACATGGTGTACTTATGTGGTCCTAGTTATGATCTCTCTTATAATCACTTCATAGATCAATTTAAATCTATTGCTTGCCACCTTACTGAGCTTAAAGATATACTCATTGAAAAACTCCTCCAGATTCATGGAGAAAAGTATAGCTGTGGGAAGTTGCACAGAACAAAAATAACTCAAGGATACCCAGAACATCTGGACACTCCATATATTGAAACAACTAAGATAATAGATGAAAGAGGAATTTGCTACCCTGCGCAGCGCAAATAATAGAGTAATGGAAATCAGTTACTTAATTTAGTTTTATGACACCCTACAATGGCGAGACCTCCTAGAAGGGAAGTTTATTACTGAAAGAATTCTCCCTGTATTGTAGCTAGGGACATAGTTTCATAAGCAATAGTTACAGTGATGAAGAAGCTTCTTTGCCTAGGAGGATTCCCCTTTTTTGTTATTAGAAGCTAAAACATATAAAGAAGTCTGCACATAAACTCCCTAGTGAACTGAGAGCGTCTTTATTCTCTATCTAATCTCCCCTCTTTGTCTTGACTCTTTTATATTCAGATCTATAACCAGATGTTCCAAGATCATGCATCCCAAAGGGGAATGTATGCAATCATGTTAATAAGCTTCGCCCCTCTAACTTAAATGGAAATATAACTGGTATCTACAAAATTCTCAGGTTTTAATTAGATGAGACGTCATATTGACGTAAAGCAAAACTTGTGATCAATACCTTTAAAGAAAAGAGTGCTAATAAAGTATTTGTTACTTTTAAATTAGCTCAGTTTCCTATCATAAAGTTAAACAGGTTGTATTGACACTCTTTAGAGTAAATGAGAGTGCGTCACAGTGTAACGCTGACTTTCTACTTTGTTTTCCAACGTCATGTAACTCTCACAAAAATTTCTGAATACTTCAGCTGAGAGGTAGATGTATAGTTAGGGCTTGAACCTTATCTGAAAATTACATGAGAATAGAGACGGGCTCATCCTTAAAACCATATCAGGTGCTCTATAACACAATGGATCCCACTTTGAAAGGGAATAGGGTTTTACTCAAAGTAGTTGGCTAGCAACGGCAATTATTTTTACTTTTAGACCCCTAAAGACAGGGAAGAAAGCATCAGCTTATGCCAGCACGCCAAGTCACCCCACCAGAGTTTAGCATAATACATACTCATACCCCAAAGCTTAAAGTGCAAATCATTTTTAAAGGTTAAACGCCACCCATGTGGTTTTCTATTGATTCTAATAAAGCGGTCACTGAGCATAAGACTTCCTTGAGAAGCAAAAATTGTATGTAGGGATACCAACAGCCACCTCAGGAAAATAATGATTGGATTAGTGAAGGACTATCTGCTTTCTCTAATACAACAATACCAAACCCATACATGTATGACAAGTCTTTCCCTACAAACCTGATGCCTCCTTACATTGTATGCTATAATAAATGATCACTAATGAGGCATATGTAGCAATGAACGCTCAGAATTAGAAAGAAGTATTCACAAAGGATGTCCACCATAAAGTACAAATGCCATAAGCTTTTATTAAATATTAGAACAAGGCACCGCATATGACCCATACCCTTCTGCATAATTAACTCCACTAGCCTCCTGCAAACTCAAAATTATTTCATAGTGAATCCAATTCATCCCCAGATTTTTGTTGTGAAATTTGTTTTTCAGCAACCAGTTACATTATAAACACATGAGCACTAAAGGAATTAGCAGATCAGGAGGTATAAGGTGAATTAAAGGCATCATAAAGACGCCCCATGGACAAACCCAAGCACTTAACCAACATAAATTATCTAAAAAGATAAAAAGTGTTTCTCACAGTAAGCATAATTACACAGGACTTTGCAATATTAAGAACAACTTTAAGCGTTCCATAGGCAAAAAATCTTTGAACGAATATTAAAAAATAGAGAGAAAAAAGAAAAAAGTTATATATGTAGAACAATTTTTTTGGTTTTTTTTTTCTATCATTTTTACAAACATGTGAATTTATAGGACATTGTATTCCATTTGCTTCCTAGTCCATTTTGTTTGCATATTCAACAACTTACTAGTCTTGCCAATCCACTTAGTATCTTATTCAAAACGTGCAACTTCTTCCTATCTTTAATTTCTTCAATGAACTAACAATCCTGCTACCCTGAAAGATGCCATTATAGAACTCAAGAAAGAATGCAGTTTGAGATACTTATTGTTTAGTCAAGGAGGCTTGTAAGAATTTTAGTGATTGAACAATAAGCTAATCGCCTAATAGTTCACTTTGATATTCTTTGATTGCCACCATGATGACATGACCTTAATTTGTTACAAGTAACTTATATGATTTTTCTACTCACTTTTAAAAATAATAATAACAGTTGATTACTAATTTCAATAATAACTTTATTAAAGCTATTTTAGCGAGATTTTACGACTTCTATGACATTTTACACCCATATAAGTCGCTCATCCGCTAGTGAAGTGAAAATGGTCCAAAATAGAATTCATTGTCCTTGTCAAAGTATCCTCTATATCATCACTTTAAGCTTTTATATGTATTAATTTTATGGTTAAAATTGAAATAATAGATCCCGTTGATATTATTTATTATAACTTCAATTACTAAACTTAATAAAGAATTTGACAAAATTGGGAATATGAGCCTTACTTTTATGGCCATGTAATTAAAAATGCTTTATGAATACCTAGCACCAATTCAGTAAATATTTAAGTATCTTAAATCTAACCCCAAGGGAATAAAAGCGCTAGCGTTAAAATAGTATTTTTTGATATAAACTTAGGGCAGCCCACAGGAGAGATGGTAATGGTATAAGAAGCATTAACCATGAAGCCAGTAAGGGTTCCTGTAGAGAAGTTAGATGACAATCCAGAGATTGGATGGTGCAATGCATCGCTGCAATTAATGAGTGTTTAGCTTATATTACACTGTATTCTATTTGCCTTTATCTTAAATAGTAATCTTCATACTGCTATCTTGTTGTATTAGTGGTCTTAGAACCTTAGGGTGCATATACGTAATTTTATTATAGCTTATATCACCTTAGATTAAAAGTCAGTAAAATACATGCTGTGATTCTTTAAATAGGTTATTAATTCTATCTTGTCAACATTTCCTAAATGAAAAGCGTTTAGTACCCTATATGTGTGCCATTTGGCCCCATATGATAAACTTATACCTAGTCCCAATATTTATGGTATAAGTTAAATTCATATTTTAATATTGACACTATAACTATTTTCTTGAGTTGAATTTATCAGAGAAATTTAGAATGGTGAATTGATATAATGAGATTAAAAGCAGCTTTATAACTACAAGAGAATATTCAAAAAATAACATGGTCAGTCACAAGCTTCCTAAAGTATTTCCACTGCAGCTTGACCTATCACAAAAAACTCATTCATCACCAAAACATTGACTTTTCCAAGATGCATACAACCTTTTAGTTTTTTATTTCTAGTGACATGGAACTTAATGAAAAGCGGCGGATAATATCACATAAAGTGACTTAATTTGTATTTTAGAATGCTTATAGTTTAAATTTTAAACTTGAAATACACTAGGAGGGAAAAGATGGTTAGCCTGGTAGGTAATTCCTGCTTCCACTCTAGTGCAGTTTTGTTCAACACAAGTTTGAATCCTGTGATGGCAAAAAAACTTGGTGCAGTAATTTTCCCAGAGGTCAACCCACCTCAATTACAAAAAGAAGAAATTTACTAGGAGGGAGCTCTTTGGTAACTAAAGGATTATTAAGCGCTATAACAGAATTTAAATTATATCTGTGTCTTCATATTAAACTGCTTTAGGTCATCAAAATTCTACTCAGATGTCACAAAACAGCCTTGAATTTTAAGTTGGCTGATTATAAGTTATAAATTGGCTGAGATTGGAGGAGTGCATATCTTTTTATATATGATTACTTCTGATAAAGTAATTATAAGCTAATTGACACTCTAAATCTACCTTATAAATTAACGCTTCTGATATAAAGTTTACCTAACAACTATAGTGACATTATAAGCTCACTTATTGGTCTGTATAATTGGTTCTATATCCATTTTATTGCCATTTGGAGTTTTCTAGTGAACTTTATTATAATTTATTATATATAAAGAAAATTTGGATATCTATTAAGATAAAGACATACTAAATTATCTTCAATTACATTTGAGCTTGTTTTTTGTGAACTATCAACACTTGAGCTAAATAGTTTCAAGAGATTGTGCCACACTAGTGGCCAAGTCTCACCTCTTTTTGTTTCATTCCTTTTATGTTCATAAACAAATATAGATTTTAAGCCCTTCTTAGATTCTGTTCCTATAAAATTATTTTCATTGCAGCAATTTTTGTTTAATTCTAAATAGCAATTTCAAGGCCTCCTGTGATTCTATACCATTATCATCTACCAGCTCCTAAAGCTTAAAATTTCGGTATATTTCATTGGTAAGGTAAGTATAAGCTTATGTAACTCAGTTCTTGGCATGTGCCTTATATAATATGATATCAATTTCTTAACATGAAAATGAGTTGCATATTAAGCACTTTTTTAATTATCCTCCCCTTGATATCTCATGTCACAAAAGCATGCTTTAAATTTCAATTTAGCGTTGCTGGATGTCACAAGATACTGATATCATTTAATTTTCTATTAAGGTCACACTGTCTATGTGCTCACATCCAACCTTTATATTTCTTTGGTTTATAAATAATGATAAGTAATCTTAGCCCACAAACTTTTAGTCATTTGACTAGATATAGCACTGTCAAAGCACAATTTTACAAGTATTTGAGATAATTACACATCTTTATCTGTGAACTAAACCACTTTTTCTGTATTTCTTCATACATTCCTTCCCTATTGTAATAAGGATAAGTAAGATCAAGAGTTATCATATACTAACGATACTTATTCTATATAGTAGTATATTATCAGCTAATAATATTTAATTGGTAATACTTAAAGAAATGTTAAAAATTTGATCACAAAGCTTAAAATTGTATTGCATAAATCAACTATGTAAAGTATAGAGTGTTTATAAAGGGTGCTATAGTTAAATTTTGAATGTGATGGTAAATCAGGTTTAGAAGGGTAGCTTGTATTAGTGCTATATGCTAGTGTCTCTTTAACTTAAAATTTATTTGAGGTATGCTGACCAGGGGATGGACATTACGGATACTTAAAGAGCAAATGAACTGAATGAACAAATGAACAAACAGAAAACTAAGCCAAAATAAAAAACCTTCAACCAGGCAGAGCAAAAACCGCTAACCCACCATGGCAGAGGGTGAGGGGGGTCGAGCAGCTCTTCTGCAGAAATATTTTTCATGGAAATATCATTATATTTGTAGAAATGGACTAAAGCAGAGATCCAGGGCGTTGGGTCATCGGCATAGTGTGGGTGGATGACGATGTAAAATGAGTTTTCATCCTCATCATCAAGATCAGCTTGGTAGACAGCTTCAACAAATTCTGCTAAGTGATGTTCAGCTTGAATGCAGTCATCAGGGAGCTAAACAAAATTAGATATACTTTGGTTGGTAGTTTTAGCATATGGATTGAAATCTGCTAGTTTAGCGGCATGCATGACAGCAGCTTATGCATTTTCAACTAATTTAGTGATTTTTCTTCAGGCTGCTTCAGGGAATTCAGGGGGTAGTAGAGTAAGGTCAGCCCTAGTTGGTATTGAGCCACTGATTGGGCCACTGTTTTGCGTAGGTTTGGGCAATGGGGAGAGGCCAACGCTGCTAAAGTGAGCTGATGGTCACTTTGGTAGGGGGCGGCATTGGGTTTAGAAGTGAAGCGTTTGGGGGATGAGGTTTTGTCTAAATCAGAATTGAAAAACTCCAGCCCAGCCATAATCAAGCAGGCTGAGAGGTTCATTGGATTCCTCACTTGTGATAACTTTACCTAATTCGTCAACCTTGGCCAATAGGTCCCATGAATTTTGGTTCACAAGAATAGCGGATGAAGTATTCAAGGTGGCAATAGTCAAATGGGCTGCTTATGTGCGAACGGTATCCCAAACATGGCTCTGATTGGCAGGGGTGTAATTGGGTGGGTAAATGTGTGCGGTTGATTTGATGGGGGCCGATTTTCCACTCTGGCCCATTGAATGAGAACATTGAGTGGGATTGGGCAACAAAACGCCCCATTTGGAAACCGCTGAATAGGGCTCCAAAGCTATATTAGAGGAAGCGGCTCAGAGGCAAAATTTTTTGGAATGGTCAAACCCAAAACAGAGGGTACAAATCTGGTGACTAATATTCACCTGAGCCCAAAAGAAATGCTTAGGCACCGCTGCAATATGAGCATGGGGGATTTGTTGGGCTATGGCAGGATGGTGTAGTATTATAATAGCAGTGGCGCAAGGGTCAGCAAGGCGCCCTGCACCAGAGGGAACAGTGAAGATAGGGCTGGGTTGAGTCCTTATAAGCCAGAAGCCCCACCATTAACTAATCATACTAATTTGAGGTGGGAGTTATGAAGGGAGGGACGCAAAGGTCATCACCATTGTGGTGTTTATAGGGGGCGAGTTTGGGTAGTTACTATGAGAAAATTTTTGTAAACAAGGGGAGTAGAAGCCGCTGCTGTAGCGTCCTCCTCCGTCTGAAAGCCGATATTAAAATAGCCTTTAAATGGGCGGAAGTTGATAAAGCCAGTGGTGCAAATGCAGTGGTGTCCAATTCAATAATTGCCTTGTCCGCATATGGGAATAAATGCCCATAGTCAATTCATAGGCAAATTTGGATTGTGGAATGAGGGAGAATGAGAGGATGGGGTAATAATGGTGGCTGCGCGCCAGGTGGAGTGCTAAGTCTCATGGGGGACAAAATGGCCTGAAGATGATGGCGGGATTTTCAACCCCATGTGATGCATTTTCCTTCAGGGCAGAAAATGCTAGGTGGTGGAGCGCTGCTACCCCACATTGAAGCAGCAGGCGGCTGATCTTCAGACATTGATAGAGAAAGGCGTTGCCAGATGGCGGTGGTAAAATGAACTATTCCTTATAAAATTTTTTTAAAGGTGAAATTGAGTGGAAAAAAGTTATTGTCTCTCTAATCTACTTTAAAATTCATATGGTATATTTTAGAAGATATTAAGCAAACTTTATTTTTTAGCTTCTATAACACAAAATGTTAAACTTTTTATGTAAATTTTTATTTTTAAAAATTTTTAAACTTGAACAGGGAAGAATAATCTAAAGATGGACACTTCCAATAAACATCACGAACAGAATACCAAGTAACAATAAGGGCACCCCAGAGGAGCCAAAGCTACCTCCTGTTGCCTGCAGGACAACCAGTGGAAGGAAGAGGGGGAGCGTTGGAATAGGCCTGGCTAGAACCAAACACAAATGAAGGAAAGGGTCTAATTAAAGGGCACCAGATGGGGAACCAGGATGACACCAAACAGCAGTGGCAGGATGGCAGGTGGCCAAAAAACCAGGTTTGGAAGTGTTCTGCAAGGTGAGAGTGAAAGCAATGCACAGCTTCTTGGAGGGTTGGAATAGTGCCAGAAAGAGCGTCAAGGACAATAGTGTTTTGTTATAATGCAATTGCTACTACTAAGACGCGGAGAGAAGGGTGATTTGGGGAGATCATGGAAAAGGCAAAGATGTTCTGACAGGTTTAAAGTCTGCTCTTGCTCCTGATAAATGAAATGCATAACAACCCACTAGATTGCCTGTGATGGCGGGCAATTTTCCAAGCAATGGACTAATGACCCATACTGACCACACATGTTGCTTGAAGACTGAGAGGCATTAGACCACTCATCAGTTTGGTACACCTTCCTCACGCATCTCTACACATGGACGCAAATCTGGAGTTGTAACAGAGGATGGTGTGCGTACTTCCAAATGTCCTTCTGGGTCTCCAAAGAGTACAGGAATGTCCAGCTTTTCTAGGTAGTCCATATATCAATGGTGGGGGACATCAAGGCACAATATTGTTTAAAACGACTTGCCCATGAACTTCTTTCTTGAAACGGGGTTAGGGCGACCCCTCCGGGCGGTTTTTCCACTGATTCTAATTCTCCACTAAAAACTTAGCATAGAGAGGAGAATTTGTTTGAAGTGGGTTGGTGTCCCATGCAGGCTCATGGTAGAGGGATGAGAGGCCATATACTGAAGCAGAGAAAGGGGCAGTTTGGATTGCATAGGAAAAGGGCGCGGGCAAAATTGGAGTGAGCCACGCGTGACCAGTGTTGGTCTGAGAGTGTAGGGCTGATGACTGTAGCGATCCAAGTGCCAAATAATCTGGTGGTATGGGCCTCATAGTTGAGCAGGCCCATACCACCACTATGGTGAGGGTTAAACATGATATCCAGGCGCATATGGGGAGGGCGGCCTATCTAAAGCCACTCTTGTATGAGGGCATACAAAAAAGTAAAGAAAGAGGGGGGAAAGCAATGGCGTGGGCCACAAACCAGACTTTTGATAGGAGCATAGAGTTGGCAAGTAATACCTGGCCTGTAAATTAGTCTGGTAAATCTGAGGGAGGCGATGCACTTTGTGACATTGTCTAGGGTGTAATGCTCCAATACTGACGAGGTGTATTTTCCTGCCTCCAGACACACTCCTAGATGGCATAACGAACCAGCAGTGGGTCTCAATACAAAAGGGAGAGCCATAGTGCGAAATGGGGTGGTTGAGGCAAGCAAACAAGAGGCCTAGCTCCAGGTTCATTCTGATTAAGGGGCGCTGGTGACCTGCAGGCTTGGTATCAGTTGAGGAGAATGATTTTGATTTTGGAGGCATTAAGGGCGGCGTTACTGACCCTGGAGTATACTCAGATAATTGCCTCCAGCGCGTGTGCATCACAATTATTATACCCTATCCACACAATTTCCAGAAAATGCAAACATCATAACAGGTTCTTGGGCTTGCACATTGACACAGTAAGGCATGCATTCACACTGCAGTGAATTGGGTTGAGGCTGAAGTTGTATAAAAGTGCACTTGAAGGGTCTTCTTGGCGCAGACCCCTTTAAGAGCGAATCACATCAGTGAGGAAACCTGGACCACGCACTTCCATTGTGGCAGATTCAGTGAGCAACATCACCTAATATGAACTGGGGAGGGTGGAATTTGTGACGGCTGGCTTTGAGGTAATCCCAGTTAACCCTATTATAATCTTTTTTTAGGCTAAGAACACAAACGCCCCAGTAGCCTGAAATCAGAAGACATTTGCCACGGTGTGGATGTTGTTCCATATTGACCTCTTGTGGATTAATATGAACAGCTCAGAGGAATTTCATTTCAGATCAACATCCCCTAAACGGTTGGCCATTTTTTAGTAAAGTAGCCTAGTATCTTAAAAATAAGTGAGATGAGGCGCCAGGTTGCCAATTCCAGCTTATCCCCATTCTTAAACAACGTTATCATGTAGGCTTCCTGGACAACAGGAAGGAGGCGCATTTCTAGGAGACATTTGTTCATTGAGGCAGGCATTAGTAAGGAGAAATAAGAAAATTTTTTGGTATTACTCATATGGAAACTCATCTGGACCTGGGATTTTCCTGTGCAGTGCACCACGAATGGTGGACCAGAGTTTTTCATGAGTTATTATGCTCATTATCTCCAGGTAGTGGGAAATGGTGCAGATATGTGCGCCATCGCAAAATTCATCAATAGTGGCAGTGTCACTGGTTTGGACTTATACAATCTATAGTAAATGTATAGCTTTGACTGCCATTTTGGCTGAAATGTTCATGACATATCTGTCTGACCGCATCACCTATGTGCAGGCCAAGCTCTGTTTCAGGGCAAAGATTTTGCAGAAAAATAGGTGGATCATGTTTCTCCCACCATTATATTTTTTTCTTTATACTGAACACAAAAGCAATGTTTGTGTTGTCTTACCAGCGCGTTGAGACAAGCAGACACTTCTGCCCACTTATTATCCCAAGCTGGGCTGTAACCTGCAACAGGGGTACAATAGTCTCCAGGTGGTCCACTTCCATGAGAGTGCGCTTATTGACTGCCAAAACAGCCCAAAGCATCTTAACGAATGTGGCGTGCCTGGAGGATGGTGTTTGCTTTAAAGGTTAACCAGGTTGAAATTGGACCAGCACAGAATGGAGCGGCAAATTTTGATGCCAAATTTTTAGTGTTCACCCAGGCTGAAAACATGGGTGACGTTATTTCAGATGGGCGAAGTTTACTCCATTTTAACGCCTGTGCCACCAGATTGTCAAAGTAAAGGATACTAACACCATCCTGTGGTTGGAGAAATCAATTTTTGTCATTGTGAAGTGCACAGTCTGGGGGCAAAAAATCAATGGGGAAAGAAAGAAGTCAATTTAGGACATAGACCTCAGCTGGCTGTTGTGCGTATGGGGACAGGACATATTGGGAAGCAACAATGCATTATTGAGGAAGGTATCAAAAAGCCCCAAGGTGGCTTTCAGGACATGGAGTTTAATGTGCCCCTGTGGGGGTTAGGCGCTGAAGGCCAGCGGTCAGTGACCAGGTTGTCCCAGAAGTTCAGGCCTCCTGATACAAAGGGATCTGGGGGAATTGGAAAGGAAGCCACAGCTGAGAGAAAAACCCATAGAGCCCATGCACAGGCCGGGGCATAAACATTAACTATAGCATTCACTTCATTGATCCATGAAAAGGACACGACCAGCAAATGACCATCAAGATATATATGTTTAGATAAAAGTTTTTAAACTATTGGTTGCTCATATAAAAACCCAACTATGCGGTGGCCAAAAAGAAAGGGAGGAGAGGAGCATGTTTGCCCATGTGTCCTTAGCACCCTGTGTACAGTGTGATTCCTGAATAGCCATGACGCCACAGGTAAATTGTTTTTTAAGAAACGCAGTTCTCTGGGACCATTTAGTACTAAAAAAAAGAAACGCAGTTTTCTATCTTAGGGCGGCAAGGCCTGGAGTCCAGCAATGTTCAACGTCCCTATTCTGAAAGAGACCCCCATCGCGCCTTAGATGCAATGGGAAGAGCCACCTTGCCCTTCATACACAGCCTTTTCAGCACACTCCTTGGTGGCAGCATGTGTACCTTGTGCCACTGAGTAGGTATCCTTAAGGGCGGTCTTGATTTTTTTATGTTTATTAGATTGGGGTTTTGACTTTGACGACTTTTTGCATTGATATGCTCCAGTGGTGCACCATTGGAGGTGAAAAAACTTGGGAGAGTTGGGCTGGGGGAATTTGGTTTTGATCAGTGCACAGTAAACTTGTGCAGGTGAACCCAATCTAAACAGCTGGTCTGCAGGTTGGTGGGCCCAATTTGATTGGTGAACGAAATCTTGTGCCACTTCACTGAGAATAACTCAATGTCAGCCGGGTCTGGGCAGGCGGGATCACAGACACTGCAGTAACTGCTTCCGTGGCCGCTCTGCCTCATGGGCCTTTTTGGCCTTCTTGCACTCCTGTGTGGAAACATGTTTAACCTGAATATAACACCCCTTCAAGCCCCATGGAAATGCGGCATTGGTTTCAATAGTGGGCTCATAATGGGATTCAGCGCTTCCCATTGCATCTGGGAGAATTTCATGTTGAGTGGTGCCTTCTCTGGAAGGTCAGTTGTGTGTTTTATGGCCAAAAGCATGACAATAGGTGAAAATAGGGGGTGCACTATCCACCATTATGTGGAATGGGTGGAATTTCTGCCTGTCAACATTAATAACAGCGGTGTGTGGAATCTGAGTTAAATATTCCATCGTTAATGCAGTTAAGGTATTTACTAAGATTGCTTTGCCCATGATAAGCTCCTGGCATAAGCATGAAGTGCTGAATTTAAAAAGTGTGTAGTTCCCCATAATTTTTAAGCCCCTCTGAGAGATGCTCTCTAGGACTTGACGTTTCACTGTCATGGGGAGAAAATCAAAAGTGATAAAAATCTGGTTATGTTTGGTCTAGCGCATGCGCTTTGTTTCAACCACACTTTGATTATCTGGGAGATCAACCACCATGTGCACCTGTGCAGCGACATCAGATGCTTGTGCAGTTTCAAACTCTAGGTCCAACCAACACTGGGTCACTTAATGTGGTGTGATGTATATGTCAGCCAAGAAATGTTTATGCACATCAATCAGAACTTCTCCCAAAGTGATGTTAAATTTATATTCAAATAAAATCAAATCCCATTCTCCACTGATGATAGGGGCTGAGAGTGTGGAGCTTTGATGTACTTGTTGCACTTTTCTTGCCATGCTAAAATTTCTGGTGAGATACTCACCGCGTTTATCTTTTTCTTGGCCACCAGTGTTGCCAGGGCGTTTTGGCTTTCAATGGTGTGAAAACTGACCCTGTGCAACTCACCACGATTTCCCAAACCTTATTAGGCATTGTATGCACACTCAATTTCCCGTATATAAATCAAACTTACCATCCTTGATCAACTTGGTTGCAATTAGTGATTTCAACATGAAAGAAAAGTTTATAAGTTTAAAATCTAAAAGATTAAAATCTTAATGTAGAACATGTTTAAGTACTAGTATCCTTATAACTTATATGGCTTTAAAAATTTTCAAGTTTGACTTATAATTTGTAACCTATATTATAATTCAAAGTTTTATATTTAGGATCATCTGCAATCACATTAATCGGTTAATCACTAAGTCCCTTTGTGCACTACTTGCACAGGGTAATGGTTTGATCCAGCTTCATTAATAAATTTAACATACTGTATAGTCAATCTATGTTTAAAGTTTATTAATCTTAGCATGAAAAAATACTTCCAAAGATTTTAATGGGCGTATATTTAATAGCAGTAAAATATTAGTTTTATTAGATTAATTTTGAAACATTTATAGTCAAACCACTTTGTTCAAGATTTATCAGATCTCTTATTATGAAGTTCATAAATTAAAGTAAATTATTATCAAATATAGTGAAGTATAAAAGTTATGGGTAGCAAATTCATTGATATAAGGATTACTTAGGAATAAAGACATGTACAATATATCCCAATTTTTGGTAGCCCCAATATCAGGAGTTAAAATTATACCACAAATTTGATGTGTATAACAGAAAAGCAAGTCAACAACTATCCATCACTTCCCCCTCCTTTACTTGATTTACCATTTGAACTTCAATAGCTTTTTGTCAGGTTTGTGGAAAGATCATATAAACTTAGCAAGAACACAACCAAATATTCTATCATTAATCAATCTACAATTAATGTAAGCTTCAGAATCGCCCATTTGAGCACAACATAAGGTCCCTTCCATAAGGTAGTTAGCTTTGTTTTCTACCAAATACAAGAGTTTTTCACCAAGTGACTCAATTGCTGACTAAAAATCTTATCATTGGGAACCTATGTGATATCCTTTTTTTGGTTAACTCTTTTTGTCAGTGATTCTACTTATGTTTAGGTCTATATCTTAATATGGGATTTTACCAGCAAATCAAAGTAAACATACAAATAAGTATCTTCCTCTCAGTGATGAATGAATGTAATAAGGGTGGAAGTGCAGGTTTTCAATCTTACAAAAGCTATAAAAGGTGAAAATCCTGTACTACTGTGGTGATTGATATTGTAAGCATAAACAGTTGAGCCCATGTATGTAGCCCTATGAAGAGGAGAAGCTCTGAAAAACTTCTGAAGAGCTCGCAATAAGGTGTTTTTGGAACTTTCCAAAATCTCTATTAGTTTCTGGATGATATGGGATGGCAGGAACCCCTCAGATTCCCATTAACCCATTCACTTTTTTTTAATACTAGATGGTCCCAACCCAAACCCATTAACCCATTCACCTTATTAGCAAATTGAATGTTAGATTGGTTTATAACCGTGAGAATAAATGAGGACATCCATGTTGGTGAATCACTTTCTAATAATAGTTTTAGCAATCAAAATTACTCCAAGGTTTCTAATAACTTAAGCTTTAACCCACTAGGCGAGATGGTTGATTGCTACTATATTATATTTGAAATTGAGAATACGGGTAGTAAAGACCTATAATATCATATTAGACTATATTCCAGGCCCACTTAGGCTAAACAACCTATCTGTAGTTATAGTCTTGTGAGAATGATGGGCTTGACACAGGTGACACTTCATTGCACGCCCTGGATAAAAACTTAGTGATTCCCTAGAATATCCTTGCTAGATTAACTTTAAGGTCTTAAGTAGGCCTCTATGTCCATATGCACATTGAGCTTATATAAATATTTCTTGCCGTTTAAAGTGGGGGGTAAAATAATCTTCAGTCTTTTCTACAAATTTATACAACTCTCAAATCCAAATTTCAGTGTCTTTCATTAGCTGATCTAACGTGTGTCAAATAAAGTTTTTTCATCTGCATAATTCTTTGCTTTTTTTAAAACAGTTGATCTGCTAAGGGAGATAGAGCTGGTATATTAGATAGTCACAAAAATATATTTGCATTACAATTCATTTGACTTGGTAAATGTACTAACTAATATTCATATATCTGTAGTTTTAAAGCCCATTGTGATATTTGACCTTCTGGTTCCTTAAGGTTTTATAGCAATCGCAATGAAGCATGGTCAGAACAATTCTAAACTTGGCGTCATGTAGATAGACTAAAATTATTTAAGAGTGTATATAACATCTAGGCATTCGCATTTGTGTAAAGTGCAATTTAATTCATGTTTGTCAAACACATGAATTCAGAAGGCTACCAGATGATCTTCCCTGTCATCCCCTTATTTAAAGAGTACAGCCCCTATATCAGTGAGTGATACATCAGATTGTACTATCAACAGCTGGTTAAGCTTGGGATATCGCAGGACAGGGGCCTCAGTCAAGGCTTTTCATAACTGTTTAAAGTAGTCTTTACATTCTTATGAACATCGAAAAGAGACTTCTCCTCATAGTAGATGTAAGATGGGCTCAACAATTTGCTCAAACTTTTGTATAAACTGGAAGCATCATACACCAAACAAAAAAGAACTTGGACATTTCGCTACTTTGAGGGTCCTCAGTGGTTAATAGCGTCAAGTTTTTGATGTTGTGGCTATATTTATTAATCTTAGTAATGTGTCCCAGAATACTCCATATGAGATTTAGTAAACAGATCATTCATAGGCTTAATTTTTTAATATAGAACTTAATAAAAAAACCCTCTTCCAAAAGTGCTACATTTTGGTTAAATGCTATTGAAATTTTTATTGTTAAAGTAAACTAAAACGCAAATCATTTGCAAATCACTCAGTATACTATTAGTAAATGATAAAGCGCAGTCTGGTCTGCACATTGACCTAGTTAGCAAAATCTCAGATTCTGCCAAGAAATTAAAGGTCAATTCGAATAAAATGACTTAAAGGAAGATCAGATAGTGAATTTGGACTTCAAAGGCTAGAGATACAAAATTTAGGAGCAGAGACCAATCCGGTGAAATGCAACACTAGTGTCTCAAACTCTCTAAATATTGATTAAGTAGGATATTGAGCCTTTGCAAATGATAATCTGGTCTCCACTTGAGAGCTAGGTTAAAGGAGTTAGCTAATGGTTTGCGGTGCTATATTAAGGAAAAGGCGATAACATAGAATTTAGTATCTTAAATAAAATTACTCAATATTCAATTTTACATTGCTAGCATATTTTAAAAGATATAAAACACCTTAAGGTATATATATCTAAAAAACTAAGATTTAAACGACGATTTCAACTAGAGAGCTATATTAAGCATTGGCCTCATGCTCAGTGCTGTCCTGGGGCCAGACACTGTTGTTGGCATGCAGTATCGCGGGACCATCATTAGGGAATATGTCATAACATCTTGACATGGCGTGCAGGTTCATGGATGGGTTTATGAGGGCTTAACCACTATGTGGTCAGTGATCTATCTGGTACTATCCAATTCCATTGTGGCATACTGTAATGAACCTGCTTGTTACATTAGATTGAAACTAAAATACTATCCTTTCAGCCTTGTGGGGTTCCAAGTGGAGGTGGTGGTCTCAGGAGGAGAGAAATGGTAACAATATGTACTGATTATGGTTATGTTGGGATTTTGTTTGGCGTTTTTAATGTGCGAGGTGGGGTGGGTATGGGGTGCTGTGGTAACAAAAGCAGAAAGCCCTGTAGCTCCCAAATCCAACAAAATTTAAGTGGCCTTATCCATGAAGGCGTTGAATAATATTCATCAGGTGATTTTGCAGATGCAATTTCAGGTGAATCTGGCTTGGGCGATAGGGGGAAGCCTCTTACACTACATATTGTCTAAATCAGGGATGCGTTACCCTTGGACTTATAAAATTGGGTATAGGAGTTCATTGAAGAGCAAGTCTCATCCCAAGTTCCATGGGTGAATAAGTAAAATTAATTGACCGTGTGGCCTTCTTTAATGAGGCGCAGGATGAAGTATGGACAGTGTTTTTATCATTAGCCAGGGGCGTAGCTCAGTGAAAAAATATGTGAAGATTTTCTGACCATTAGCAAATGTGGCCTAGGTGGCAGATTTGCAATCTTTGCATATGTTCCATCATGGGTTACTTGTGGATTTACTGGTGGACGTGATGGCAGTGAAAGTTCAAGGTATGCTGGCAGAGGAAATTGCGTTAGTCATGCAGCTTTAAAAAACAATTGGTGTTGGCATTAGACTAGCGCAAAGGTTCCATATCACCAGAGAAGGTGCAATCTTTGGTGGGTGGTTGGCGTGGTCAGTATGGTTGGCATGTTTCACCTCAGAATTTTTGAAATGTTCAAGGGGGTCTGACGAGGAAATGTAGAGGAATTCAGTATACTGGAGATTCAGGGACATGAGAAGGAGGATGTTCTTGAGTATATGCCACCTGCAAATTTGCAATTCGAAAATTCATTTATAAGTAGATCTGCTTCTTTACTTTATCTCCAGATATTTATTCAGCGGAGCTATACACACATGGCAGAACGTAATAGTTGTTGGCCCAAGAGGATACAAGGGAATAGGATAATTATGCTGAACTTGCAGTAGCAAGGAGATTTTAATTGGAAATTATGAGGGTCCTAAGGTCATGTTTGACGGTGTGTTGCAGAGGGATCCCTCATGACAAACAAATACCTCATTATAAGTACATCAGAAACCTTTTTGGTTTGAAAAGAAGTTTTATGCAATAGAAAATCTGGTCCATCCAGTGGTGTTGGTGACGCTGTGGTAGCATCAGTTTTGTCCTCAGATTGACTTGCCTTTCCATACAGTTACCATGAACTCAAAGATGGGTCCACCAATGAGATGGAGGTTGATAATTGGTGATCATCAATAAATGAATTAAAAACATTGATAGGGATTCAGGCGGATGGATTGCTGGCAGAATATTGTAATTTATGGGAGTATACAATCCCAAAAAGGGATATCTCTCACTGACACAACTACATTTTTTTCAATTTAAGGAAGGGTCAGAACTTTTCAAGGGATGTTCAGTTTACCACTCAGCCAGTGGGTAAATCAGCACTGAAGGATCAAGTAAATCGATGCTGAGTGAAGGGTTGATCAAGCTAATAAAATCCGCCATTGTGTCACCAGTACTTTTGTGACAATGGCAAGTGAACTATTAAAGCCATTTGTGGACTTCTGATGATAGATTCAGTTATGGGGCATGATCACTATCCCATTCCCTTGATAGAGATATTCTTCCTATGGTCACGGGATGCAAAATTTTTACAAAGCTTGCTTCATTTATGCATTCAATCAGGTACCCAAGAGATTGGAGCATCAAAGGTACATGGGGGTAAATGCCAATTGGAATGTTTCAGTACCATATAATGCCATTTGGGCTATAGAACACTACAGCGGTGTTCCAGCAGATGATTGATCAGATGCTGAGTGTATGATTGGCTGGTTCTGTGTGGCAATATGGATGACATCCTCATGCTTTCCCATTCATGGGAAGATCTTGTGCACAATGTGTGGGATGCACTGGGAGCGATTGCCAAGTCAGGTCTAATGTTGAAACCATCAAATTGAAAACTTAGCTAAAGCTCACTGACGTTTTGGGGCAATGACATTGACAGGATTTTAATCAGATGAATCCTTCCAATATTATCCAAATTGGGGTTTTTGGTTAGTCAGGCGTAATTGCCGGCTAATTGTTTGGTTCAATACTATTTGATATTCTAAATTAAATCAAGTTTAGGTTCAGCAGAAGCTGCGTTCGCTGCTGAAATGCCATCTGAAGATTGTTGTAGGAGTTTCCAGCAGAAAGCGGATGATTCTGTTACAAATCATCTGAAATGGTTCCACTGACTAATTCAGAGCACCAGCAACTCATGCTTAGGATGCTTAAAGTCCTAGTTATTTATAAATTATAAATGATTGACCATTGACTTATGCTGAGAATGGATTGACCTAATTTAATATTTGGTGATCAGATGAGCAGATTTGGAAGGAATTGCTATAAAGTATGAATGAACAAGCTTATAATCTGATAGAGTTTTAGGATAAGAGGCTGATGGGATTTCCAGTATTTGATTTGCCAAAGAGCACTTTGGCGCAGTAGTCCTGAAAGTAGTATAAATAGCCGTTCATTACTTCCTAATAAACATCTCTCGTTTGTTAATCTTTAATGTTTGTTCTTTAGTTTAGTGCAACTAGAGTGGGGAAGGTGGGATAGGAGATCCCTGATAGGCGCAGGTGATCATACCTAGAATGGCCAGCGCTTCCAGCTCCCATGCCTCCTCCTTATGAGTAACCAGTGGGAACCTGGCCAGCTGGCTACCAGCGGATGCGCTGACAGGCCGCCAACCCTAGCGGGGTACAGCGTGGGAGTTTCCATAGCGGCCCAGGAAGGGGGATGGACTCGCCAGGGCATGCCCAAATGGGTTGGTGAAGGGTCACGAGGGTGGGGCAGCGCGGAAGTGTCTGAGCCTCCCAGGAAGGCGGCAGGACTTGCTGGGGCACACGCCAAGGACACCTGGGGCTAAAGGTGAAGCCGTTGGTGGTTAGTTAGCGGGTTGGATGCGGGACTTGTAGTGGGTGGTACGCCAAGGAAGGTGAAACAGCAAAGGGTTACCAGTCTTCATACTGGTTGGCCTGGCACACTAGCGGAGCCCATGGTCGATTTTGTGACAGACGTGTTTATAAAATAGACTTGATATGTGCTGACAAGCTGTGGGCGGTTCAAAATTGAAAACCATTTATGGACCAAATTGGTGGTATGATGTTTTATTTGTATGATAAATTCCCTAGGCAGTTCATAAATTATGTTACAAATGGCCCTACCTCTTATGTGGTTAACATGATATGTTCAAATTATATGGTGAGAAGAGGAGGAGAGGGCGGTTAGTTTGTTAGATGAGAAGCTACTTTTGGTGCCTGTTTTGGCTCACCCTACCCCAGAAACCCTTTCATGGTCAAAATGGATGCCTTAAATTACGCCGTGAGGGGCAGTGCTATAACAATAATGGGAGGATGGATTAGAACAACTCATATGTTATTTTAGCTGGAAAATGATTCTGGAAGAAAAAGACTACCCAATTTATGTTAAAGAATTGCTATTGTGGTCTCAGCTTTAGGGGAATGGCAACGCCTCCTGCTATGTGCTCACCATTCTTTTATAATTCCAATGAATCATAGAGCCTGAAATATTATCGCTCGTTGAGAAAATGGACCATCATCAAGACCAATGGCACGTGGAGCTGGTCCAGTACAATTTTTGGGTAGAATAATGGCTGGGATCAACCAACACCCAGGACAACTGGCAAAGTTGGGATGAGGGGTTGGCCTATAAGAGGGCTAATTTGGAAGGTTTCAACATGGGTACAATGGTAAATCTGTATCAATTCGATTATTGGAAGTATGGGAAGCAAATTAGGAGAGGAATCCACTGGAAGAAGAATATTTAACCTTTGGACGTCAGTTACGGGCTAAGATAGAGAAAGGACAGCAACATGACCACCACTTCACTTATAGAAGAAGGACGGAGTATTATTCCATGATTCATGAATATGGACCTCAAATATATCATTGCAATGGGAGGTGTTGCATGTTTTTCATGATGATCCATTGAAGTGCACCCTAGAGTCAGCTATAGTAGAGCTGGAGCAGCTGAATTAATCATGGCTGGGCCTTCAAAAGGACATTATAGAAATATGTGGGGGAATGTTTAGTTTGCTCTAGTTTAAAACTCGCTTTAAAGCCTCCTGATGGTAAGTTAAATCTGCTTCAAATTCCAAGTCATCCATGGGGTTCAGTTAGTGTGGATCTTATAATGTGCCTGCAAAGGGTCCAGGGAAAGACGCAACCATGTGATCAATTGGTTAGCCATTTGCTGAACTTTTCCCGTGCATAGCCAATTTTTTCAGCAAATAATAAAGCAAATATTTTCATTGACAAAATAAACTCCCATTATGGGTTACTGCCAGAAAAAAATTTACAGACCGTTAGCCCCAATTTGTGTCAAAATTCTGGTCAAAGTTGCTGAAAAATTATGAAATTTTCCCAAGTTGGATCTCAGTGTATCTTCCCAGCCCAACAGGCAAATGGCGAAAGTGAATCAAACACTTAAGCAATATCTCCATTGTTGCATTTCAGATCATCAAGATGTATTGATGTCTTGTGGGTTTGGTTGGCCCAGTTTGCATACAATAGCCATTACTAATCATTGACAAAAATTACCACGATTTTCACCAGCCATGGACTTAACCTTACATTGGATGGGTGTTCCAGGGTAGAGTGTGTCGGAGGGCAGATGAATTAGCCTGCACCATGGTGGACATCAGAGAAGACTATAGGGGAACTTAGAACAAACCATTGCATGGTAAAAGCGTCAAGCAGACTGACAAAAAGCTTTAGATCTGCTATTTGTTCCTGGTATTGGGTGCTAGTGGTAGCTAAGAACTACGCCATGCTGGTGAAGAGTCAGTTGTTGGGATGATGTTATGCCCATAAAAGTTATATGCTCTATCAATAAGTCCACTTCCTAACTGGAGCTACTGTAATGGTCTAAGGCTCATATGTTAACTCATGCTTCACAATTATGTCAGTTTAAAGGAAAAGGCTTGGAACAGCTGGGATTACTGAGTCCCTACAAGGGGATAGCCAGGAAATATGAGGTCAAGCAGATACTGGACACGCGGTGGGTTAGAGGCCAATAGAAGATCTTTGTGAAATGGAAGGGGTATCTGGTGGAGCAGGCGACAAGGAAAATGATGGAAGAATGTGCACATTGCCCAGAGAAGGTCTAGATTTTTTAGCCTCTCAGGGTGTGATGTAATGGATCAGGTGCATCCTGGTCTGCACACTAACCTAGTCAGAAAATTCTTGAATTCCGTGAGAAATAGGTCAATTTGGATAAAATGAGATTGCTTGAAGATCAGATCATGAACTGGGTCATCAAAGGTAAGATTTACTGAAATTCATGAGCATTGATCCAGCGGAATGTGACAATGGCGTCTTGAATTCTCCTAATAATGATCAAGTGGGATATTAAACCTTCTCAGATGATGATCTAATTATGACTTGAGAGCTTTGGTTAAAAGAGCTTAGTTAAGGTTTGTAGTGCTAAGTTTAGGGAAAGTTAATAACTAATTATTCAGTTTTGTCTTCTAATAAATTAATCAATATTCAATAATAATTTCTTGCATATCCTAATTAATTTATAAAATAATTATCTTGTATTTATATCTAAGAAAATCAAGATCTGGAGGACAATATTTACTAACGAGCTAGGTCAAGAATTATCTCATTCTCAGCACTGTCTTGATACAGACCATGTTGTTGGCATTCAGCATTGCTGAGATCATTTTTAGAGAATATGTCATAACATCCAACATGGCGCGCAGGTTCAGGGATGGACTTTATGCGGGCTTATCTATTATGTGACTACTGACCTGGCTAGTACTAAATTTCTTGTGGCGTACTGGCGCAAACCCTCTTGTGACAGTATCCATAGCCTGCTGAAAAGTGGCTGACAAATTGCACAGTCCTTGGGCCATCCAAGCTAGTTAGAGAAATCCTTGGGAGGTATTAATCACACGTTTTTCTTGGTCTTTGCAGAAGGTTGATCTACCATTATACACTAATGAGTTACATATCTGTTAATTATTTTACTCTTCCTAATTGATTCATTGGAGTCATCTATTCAAGTTAAGAGATAAGAATCTTTTTAGTGATATTATTTAAATGATGGTAGCTAATAATGACTCTATTGAGGCCATCTTTTATAGCTATAAGTATCAGACTCGCTCATGGGCTTCAAGAGGAGACGACCATACCTTGGCATATAAGTTTTTACAACTCCTTATGCACCTCTTTATCACTAGCTTTGCTTCTCCATATCAGCTGTAATCAATTGAGCCTTGCATCTCCAGTATTGATGTGGTATTGATCCCCATGTTTTATCTAAGGGCATACTTACTGCTGCTAATACTTAGATATTTTGTATAAAAGCAAACGCTTGTTATTTCTGACTTTCAATTAATTTGTCAAGTTGTTCGATAGAAATGACCATAAAATTTTGTTGGGGCAACTCTGATAAACTGAACTCTGCCATATTTCCAAACTCATGTATCTCTCGAATCTCTTCCACCAGAATAAGATGTATGAATGTATTTTTTTCTTTTGATGGAAATATTAGGGGTAAGTTAAATTGGCAAGTATTACACAAATCTCCTGGTGACATGAGAAGATTATTACAGGAGCAGCAAAAGAATAATACCTCAATTGTCGCCAAAGGAAATAGATTACCCCTGGTAGTCCCTCAGGTAGCTCCAAGCTCATCCCAGCAGACACCACGCGATATTCTCCTGATATAATACACAAATATTAAATGCCCTAAGAAGGATGACTTTACCTCAGGGATGGTGGCTAGTGGGGGCAGCTTTAGTGGCCCACTTGTTGATGATGGATAAAGACTACTACATCATTATAAACCACATTGATGAGGTTATTCCTTTTAGTTAAAGAAATTAAATTGTAATTTGAGTAGAGAAGGAGTGATGTTTGGCCTAGGATAGTAAGTGTACTCCCCATAATTAAAAACGGGATCATAAAACTTACAGAAGCTAGTAGCTACAATAAATAGGTAGTTATTGTTGTGTAGCACTATATCTGGTGCACTAACCTTCAAAGATCCAAACCTCATTAGTAATGAACTATACGCTACCTCACTGATAGTACTCATAGGCTCAACCATCCCATATTGTTGATGGTGGTCTAACTTAGGAGCTATTTTCATTTGCTTTGTGAATTGCCTGGATATTACATTCATAGAAATGCCACTTTTGACAGTAGCTCAAACATGAACTTAGTTTACTTGAATATCAGTATAAGTACAATTGGAAATATTGTGGATACCCATTTATCAATAATGGAAGGAGCATTGACTTGACTAATCATAGTCTTGATCTTTTTTTCTACATCAGGGAAGTGAGTATTCAGGATCTCAATTGTTAATGTTTCTTTAGCTACTTTTAGAGTAGGTAAGGATTGAATTCCCCAGTGTATTCAAGTTGGCTGTGCTCAGCAAGTTTTATGGCATAAGGATTTTAGAAAACTTCTTTACCTTCTTGCTCTATAGTCATTTGCTGACTTCTGGTTATGGCTAATACTGTAGAGGTAACATTGTCAGTTTCTTTTTTAAGATGGCTATATATTTCTCATAATTCTATAACAATGCTGGTGATGACCAGCAGTAGAGCATACCCCTCTACTCATGAGAAGATTTTTCCCTAATTTCATCTTCTTAAAAGGTCACAATGTTCACATCAGGGCGTTGTTTAGGGCAGTTGGCCGCATAATGCCCTTTGGTTTCAAAGATCCAACAAGTTATCTTTGCTGAGTTTCGCAGAATTCAGAATCTCCTTGATGTTTAAGGAAGCTTTTTGTAGTCCTTTATTGCTTTCACAATTCCACATGGGTTGACTAGTTTAAACTTCACATTGGGTAGCCCAAAAGTGAATTCACACTCTTCAAGTATTAATCATGTAAGGTGTATCTAAATCCTTTACAAGCGCCAGCAGCAAGGAGTGATGTAACTTGAAGTAATCCTTTGTGTCATTTGGGAGTGCAATTTTGATGTCAAAGTCATACATGGCTTTACCACCAAGCATCTGCTGGCCTCACATGTTAAAATTGGTCAGCAAACTCAGTAATGGTATCATTCTTCTTTAATGGATGATCATAAATTCAGCTTTTTGACTGGCCATGCGCTCAGGACTTACAAACTCTCTTAGAACAACATTTTTTAAATTAGCAAAGGTCCATGGTTCCTCAGGTATGTAGGCCATGATTTGATCTCAACTCTGGTGTTATAAACAATTGATCATGAAGTGAATTTATAAAAGTCATCTGCTCCATTCATGGTCATCTTGAAAATTTTCAAGAAAAATTACATTCCCACGCCTGTCAAATTTAGGAGTATTAACTGGTTTAGATTTTTAGAATCCTGTATATAAACCTCCTTATCTAGAAGTCATTTTAATCAGTACTTGCATGGGCTCTGGGTTAATAGCATGGGTTGACTCTGTTCTTTGGCTGGCGTTTTCATAGAACGGGTAAATAAAACAACAAAGCTGACACTGAGCGAGTAGCTGATAAGTTTTATCTTGTGTAGCCTACTCTTCCACAGATTATTCTCTGAATAACTCTGGTTGAATAGGGATCATAGTTTGACAAGGGCGCCAACATTGACTATCCTATATATCACTTTCAACCCGTCATTCCCATATGTCTTGATTCTCTTGTTCCTAAAGGCATTGTTGCTTAAATTGCTTTATTTCCACGAGATCTCTTTTCATGTCACACTTTATAGCTCACAAATTATCTAATTCGTTCTTATGAGCACTGTTTGTGTCAAAAAGTTTATGAACTTATTGTTATAATTCATTTATTGCTGAAGGAGATCTCCATTGCCCATTGGATTACCAACTAACCCTCTCACTTCTTCAATATCTTGCTGCATTGCTTCTTGTTGGTTTCTGATTTGTTGTAACTTGGAAAGGAGGCGGTTAGTTGTCTCAGTGTGGCCTTCTGAATGCTGTACAGACATTTCCATTGTAATTTAAGTGTTTTGATTGAGTTCCTCTACAGCCTCAGCCTGTCAAGTAACATCACCCATAGTAACAAGATTATACCCATATTATCTAAATTAGATCATGCCTTGTATCCCTTTATTGGTGACTCCTCAGTTGTCCATAGCTTAATATTATAGCCAAAACAAATAATTAAATTGTCAATAAGTTTGTCCAAATTATTATATAATCTGCATGCTAAGATTATAGCTATTGTTAACCGCCTGACAAGCACCCTGGAAATGGGTTTCTAGTTGCCTATTAATAACCTGCAGAGCTTCCACATTTTGCTTATTTTTGTTGAACACTTTTTAAATGACTTAATTGGCAAAAATAGTTAATTGTGAAATTTGTACAGTAGGTTAAAGATATCTGGTAATATATTGTCCCATCCAGTATAGATTACTAACTTTCTATAGTATTTGACTATGGTTATAGCTTAGAAAAGGCTCATATTTCTAAATGAGATGGTCCTTTTTATTCTGAAAATTACACAATGTGGATATTACATTAGCTTGTTTGTGACTAAAATGATAGAATCCCTGATGTAGCATCTGCCCAATTTGTCTTAGATGCACCGTGGTTATTGATTAAGTTTCAAAGCTTTTGATACATTGAGTATAATGGAGGCCAATTTTCTCTAGTGCTATTTGATTAGGAGTAAGAGAGTTAACATAGAAGATGATAGAATGAGATTTATCTCCATCTCTCCTTGTAAACATTTGATATTTTTCTTAAGCTCTCAAGTTTACTCCACAGGTTCTGGTAGGCGCTGAACCAGCTTAGTGATATAAAAAATTGATTTAACAGTAGTATAAAGATTGCTACTCTAGTTAAGTTTCCAAAATGAACTATCTCTTTTAATCAAGAAAGTGATCCTTTACCTTAAACTTTTATTGCATAGATGTTGAGCACTTTACAAGAAATATCTAGCTCAAGTATATTAAATCCTAAACTATTATCTCAAGAGTAACAAAGATAATAGAATATATAGTTGTTTTCTTTAAGTTTTTACTTTATACTCTTTTTTTAAGATCAAGGAAATTTATAGGGAATCCGCCGCCAAATTCATGTTAATACCTCCCTGGGGAGATGGCTGCTGTCACTGATGGATTACCCTCCTAAGTTGCAACCTTACATGAAATTCCCCTCCTCTGTCAGGTTCTACTGTCTAAAATTATGACATTAGCTAATTAACCTAATTAGATAAACTCAAAAGTTGTTACCAGAAGCGTTGTTGATGCTTCAGCAACTGATAAAATCCCTGGATCAATCAGCGACAAACAATGATTAACTAACATATTAATTTGCCATTAATTAAATCATCAACCAAATCATGTAGCAAACATACCTTGTTGTGTATCGTCCCTGAGAAAATTATTAGTAATCCAGTAAATTGAATCTCAGTTTTATTAAATCCCAACAGATTATCTAAAGTTCCATTAAAATTACTTCCAATAGTAGTTATCATTTTCCTATGATAACTCATCCACTAAGGTGAATCACCTAGTGGCAAAGAAGATCTGGCATAATCTTATTAGGCTGGATATGGACAAAAATCCCAATACATCCCCAATTGAACAGATTTTCACTGAAGGATAGGACTTTTGGAGGGGATTCAGCCTCAGGCCATGGTCATAACTTAGTCACAAAGTTTAGACTTGACTTCAGCGGAGCTCAGTCTGGTCCACACTTAACAGTAATCATGCCATTCTTGGTAACGCGGCTCCTCTTTATCTTTCCTACTTGCTACTGCCTCCTCAGAGCATAACTTCCATGGCATCATTATGCGCCAGTACTATTTTGAGCATTATAACTAGCAATATGAATGGTCCACCTGTTTTAAACCATTATTGTTTTCGACAACTCATTGTCCAAAGGATACTCTCAGTTGGATTTACCAAGTCCTTGCTCATTATAGCGACTTGGGACTAATCATGGCGGATCCAGTTTCAACCCAAGCTGATCTTGTCAAAAAATGCGGTCTTCTCATATTCTGCCATAACTCACAAATACTGCATCATATTCTATCCCCCTTGCCCGCTAGACAACAGAAGGTAGGATAACACCAGATCCTTTTAATCACGGCAATAAACTAAAAATAATATTATTTATTATATATATTTTCAATTGTTTATTTTTAGTATGTAAAAATAATTTTTCGTATATTTTTATCTTTTATATTTTTTACGTTATCTTTATTTAATTCCAATTTTTTTAGTATTTCATATGGACTCTTCACTATACAACCAACCTCAATATTCTTTAACATATAGGCATCAGTTTTCAACTTAGCAATAATATTGAATGGAAGGGTGGTTAGCCAAGTGGGTAAAACTGCTTCCACCCCTAGTGCAGGTTTTGAGTTTGAAACCTGTACTGGCTAGAAAACTTTCTCAGTGTGGTATGTTTGTCCCCAAGGTCGACCCACCTCAAATAATAATAAAGAAATATTGAATGGACCTGACCATATGGCGTGCAGCTAGTTTCTTCATCCAAAGCCATGGTATCAAAACAGACTACCCTATCACCCACATGGTACTCTTACAACGCTGGTCAATTCTGATCATCCATCTGCTTTGTTTTAATCTTCTTCTCCAACATTGTAACAAATGCATGTGGCTATAGCTCAATTTTAATATCCTTCAGTCAGGTTAAGTATTGCTTGGCACCCATCCTTGAAGCTTTCAATGGAAGAATATAAAGTTTTGGTGGTAGTGAGGCCCTTCATCCATATAAGAGTTAAATGGCGATTTTGCTGTCACAATATAGAAACTGATATTATATGCAAAGGTAAATAAACTCAGAAGGGATCCCCAGAAGGAAGTTTTACCCACTCCCAAATTTTTCAACATTGCAACAGAGTTCTGTTGACTCTTTCTACCATTCCACTTGTCTCTTGGAGGTAGGGAACGGACACCACTCCAAGGATCCCCATTAGTTTGTTCAGTCTTGAGATCATGTGTTTGTAAAGTTGGTACCGTTATCAATAGTAATACTTGTGGCATCCATGCTGGTATACTACTTGGTCCAATAAATATCGCTGTGCTTGTAGCATTTACTCTTCTCAGGGCCTTCATCTCAACCCATATAGTAAGATAGTTTATTGCAAAAATAATTTAATTTTCTCCCCCAGTAATGACACTCAAATGTCCCATCACGTCTATTGACACTGTGTGCCAAGTGAACCCAGGGCATACTAGCCAGTATCCTGTCACATTATTATGCAGCTTATGGAGTTGACATTCCACGCAACAGGATAGATAATCCATGACATCATATTTCTAGTAATTCCCAATAATACTGGCATATATAGTCCATATTTTTCTTAGGCCACCATGCCCAACGACTTTGTGTGCAGCTTAAATATTTTCTGATTGTTCTGACAGTTTAGGGATTAAATAACATTTTCTGTCAATTGAGTTGTATAGTTGTCCATTCTTTATTTCTATACTTTCCACTGCCTTCTTCAGCACTCCTTGAATCTCATGGGGTTCATCCCATTATTTTCTTCAATCATCCATTGGAATAATTCATTAGCTATCTAATGCATGACTTGAACAACAGGTAATATTAATAGTCCATTCAGAAAGATGATGTGCTGCTCCTGCTCAAGTATAATTTTGAAGTCATAGGTATGCAGTTTCAGAGATCAACTTGCCAGTCATCCCTCTGATTTTCTAAGTTTATGTAACCAGCGTAAAGATAAGTAATTGGTCACAGCTTTGAAGTTCATCTCTTTTATATACACTCAAATTGTTTTCAGACATAAATCACCTTAAGGCACTCGCTCTCTGTAACGGTGTAGTTCTTTCCAATGGTGTCAGTGTTCTGCTCACATATGCCACCAAATGAACTTTCCCCTAATCATCTACTGAACTTAGAATGGTGCCAATCACTGTTAATTAGACATCCCTCTGAGTAATGAATTTCCAATTATTAATTTGGTATTTCAGCACAGGACTAGTCATCAGGTATTTTTGTAGCTCATTGAGCAATTTTTGGGCCTCCTCATTACACACAAATTCTTTTTTAATTCCTTTAGCAGGTGTTTAATGGGTCAGCAATCTCAGCGAAATTTTAAATTGAATTAGCAATAGTAGCTGACCATTCCAAGAAAGACTAGTATTTCCCAAACGCTCTTCAAGATTGACATCTGCTTGATTGTCTCTATCTTAGCAGGTGCAGTTGTAATCTGCTGGAGTTTATTACAGCCCCCAAATATTCAAGCTTTTTTAAAAAAATAGCATTTCCTCAGCTTGATTTTCATATTTGCTGCTACTAGACTTTTAAACACTTCTTCCATGTGCTACAGGTGATCAGTGAACGCCCTGCTGAATACATTGATGTTATCCAAGTACACCAAGATGCAGGATAACTTTAATTCAATAAGGATAAAATCCATTGTCCTCTATAATGTTGCCAGTGCGTTGCACAATCCCTGGGGCATTCTCATCAGCTGTTATAATCCTTGTGCGGTGATTATTGCACATTTTTCTTAAACTTTCTTTGGCAAATCTATCTACTAATATCCTGAGATCAAGTCCATTGCTGATAGATACTTGGCTTCCTATAGGTGATCAAGCGCATCATAAATCGTCAGCATTGGATAAATGTCCTTTTTTGTGATTTTATTTAACCACAAGTAATTGATCATTATGCAATTTGATCAATTCTTATTCTTTACAATAAGGATTGGACTTGCTCATGGACTTGACAACGGAATGAGACCATGCTCAACAAAATTTGCTAATTTACTCACTGACTACTGCTTTAACAGCTTTGGATTGGTGAAAAAGTTCATATTTGTATTGGGGTTTTCCCCAGTATTGACCTTATGGATCACATTTTTAGCACATCTGAGGTCATGATCATCCTGGAAAAATATGAACCAATATTTCTTTAATAATTGCAGCACTTCCACCTGATATCATTAGATAGTTCAGCCAGTTGCTCAAGATTGACCAATTTAGGAACACTTCTAGCAACGTCTGCCAGTAATCCCAACTTGGTTAACGTTCCAAAGTCATAAATTCACTGAGTTCCACCATCAGGATTAAATGCACAAACATTATAACTTGATTTTTTTTTCTGATTTGATCTATTTTAAACAGATTGGCTAGTAGCATATGTATTTCACTAAGATCTGGCATTATAATTCCTGGTGCTACTCATGGCTCCAGTCTCAATTTATTCCATGGGATAACTTTTTCACCATATAATTGTTCTGGGATTTCTAACGTTAATCCTGTATCAACAACAATTTGTGTTTCCAGCAGAATAATATTTGTTATTTTCATCCTCAATGGTAACCCACGGTATTTGAGAATCCCCTTTGGCACGTCCCTGCCTTTCTAACCAACTAACTTTTATCGGATGGTAACTATGCCATATATAAATTAAAATTTACAAAAAATTTCTTCTTCATTTAGTGGAGTTTCTCCTTTCTGCTGATATACAAAGGGCAGGGGCTGCCCCAAAATCGTCAGGATATTCTCCTCAAAATGACACTTAACACCATACTTTCTAAGGCATTCTGTACTAATTTTTTTAAAATTTATTGTGGGGAAGGCCGACCATGGGATGGACACTTCCAAATATGACTCAGAAGAGACAAAACTTAGTACCAGTGGAGGCACCCCAGAGAAGCGATGCTATCTCTTGTTGCCAGCGGGAACGCCACTTATGGGGAGGGGGAGGAGACGTGTGAAGGGGCCATAGCCACAATTGAGCACGTGTGGAGGAAGGGGTCTGATTTGATGAACCAGACTGGGAAGCAGGAGGAGACCAGCTGTTGGCGACGCGGTGGGAGGTATCCAAACATCCACGCTTGAAAGTGGTCCACCAAATGAGACCGGAATCTGTGGACCACTTCTGGGAGGGTGGGGGTGGAGCCTGCGATGGCATCTAAGACAATCGTGTGGATGGTCCACATGGCGATTGCAACCACCAAAGCACGAAGGGAGGGCGGAAGTGGGGAGGTCATTGATGAAGCAAACATATCTCTTGACAGACTGAAGGAATGCGTATGATCCTGGCCCAGAAGATGTTGAACTTCGCGCCATATCACTTTAGAGGTAGGGCACTTCTCCAGGCGGTGAAACAGCGTTCCATACTGGCCACACACAACACAGGATGAGTGTAAAGTGTTAGAGCGCTCAGCTGTACGATACACCCGCCTCAGGCAGCGCCACACATGGGAGCGGACTTGAGGTTGCAACAGAGGATGGTGTACATATTTCCAGATATTTTTTTGGGTCTCAATGGAGTAAGGGATGTCCATCATGTCCAGGTAGTCCACCCTGGATAGGACATGGGGCCAAATGGGGATCACACCATCATGGATGGGTAGCCCCTGTACCTCTTGTGTGAACTGAGGAGAGGGGCGGCCTCTTTGGGTTGCATGTCCACTAATACGAATTCTCCACTCAGCGCTCCGCATGGAGAGTAGGATTCATTTGTAGTGGGTTTTAGTCCCATGAGGACCTGTGGCCGATGTGTGTGAAGCGAGGTATTTCATCAGGGAGTGGGGGTTCAATGGATTGTTGAGGCCCAAGGCGCGGGAGAAGTTGGAGCGTGCTGCGTGGGACCAGTGTTGGGAGGGGAGTGTAGGGGTGGTGACGGCCACAATTCAGGTGCCCAGGATCTTGGTGGCATGGGCTTTGAAGTCAAGCAGGCCCATGCCACCATGATGTTGAGGGCCAAACATGACCTCTAGCCGCACTGGTGGAGGGCGGCCTGACCAAAGCCATCCTTGCAGCAAGGCGTACAAGGATTTGTAGAAGCTTGGGGAGAAGGGGATGGCATGGGCTCCAAACCAGACTTTGGAGAGGAGCATAGAGTTGGCTAAAACAACCCTGCCAGTAAGGGAAGTAGGGTGGGCTCTGAGAGAGGCGATTCGCTTCGTCACGTTGTCCAGAATATGGCACACCTTTACTGCTGACACATATCCACCTGCCTCCATCCACACTCCCAGATGGCGTAATAGTCCTATGATAGGACGTGGCACGAAGGGGAGCACCAGTGGGGCAGTGTGTTTTGAATTAGTAAGGCGAGGGCGTGGGCGAGCAGATGGGCCAGGTTGGGAACTAATTGCTGGGGTCCAGCAGTTCTGAAACCAACCAAGGAGGATGATTTCAGTTTTGGAAGCGTTCAGTGCCGCGTTGCTTACCCGTGAATACTCCTGGATGAGAGCTTCAAGCGTGCGTGCATCTTGATTATTAGACACCCCCACCACACAATCATCTGCAAACGCCATTATCTTGACTGGGGCTTGGCCTGGCATGTGGACCCCAGTGAGTTGGGCATTCACATTTCGCAGTAGTGGGTCAAGGCTGAAGTTGTATAAGAGTGGGCTGAGGGGGTCCCCTTGTCGCAAGCCCTTTGAGGGCGGACTACTTCCGTTAGGAAGCCAGGGCCACGCACTGCCATTGTTGCAGATTCTGTGAGCAGCATTACCCAGTTGATGAAGCGAGGGGTGGGCGAAATTGATGGAGGCAGGCCCTGAGGTATTCCCAGTTTACTCTATCATAGGCCTTTTGTTGGTCCAAGAATACAAGTGCCCCAGAGGCTGTGGACTGATAAACATTAGCCACAGAGTGCACGTTATCCCAAATTGACCTTCTGAGGATGAAACCGAATTGTTCTGGGGAGATGGTAGCAGATGCTACAGTCCCTAAATGGTTAGCCATGATTTTTGTTAAAATTTTGGTGTCTGTGTTTGTTAGAGAAATGGGGCGCCAGTTGGCTAAGTCTAGCTTATCCCCTTTCTTTAAGAGTGTGACAGTGAAGGCCTCATGTCCTCCTGGTAGGAGGCGCGTTTCCATCAGGCTTTGGTTAAGTGAGGCGAGCAGCAATGGGGATATATATTTGAAATATTTTTTGTAGACCTCATATGGAATGCCATCTGGGCCTGGGCATTTTCAGTTTGGTGCACCGTGAATGGCTGTCCATAATTCGTTCGGAGTAATCAAATTCATTATTTCTGGGTATCAGAAAATGGAGCAGATGTGGGCTTGGTTGAGAAATTCCGCCACTTTGGCCAGCTGAATTAGGTCAGATCAGTACAACTCAGAGTAATACTGTTGCATTTTGATTGCCACTTCGGCCAGTGTATCCACAATGGAATTATCTGATCTTCACACCTGTGTGCAGGCCACGCTCTGGCATGGTGCAAAAAAAATTTTAAAGAAATTTGCGGTGCACTTGTCACCTTTTGTGATGCGTGTGGCCCTGTACTGAACACAAACCCGATGTTTGTGTTGTCTTTTGAGTGCGTTGAGGTGGGCAGCTGCCTCCACCCACTTCTGTCCCCATGCAGAGCTGTATCCTGTAACTGGGATGTTGGACTCCAAGTGTTCCAATTCTGCCAGAGCATGTGAGATAACCACTGATGTGGCTTGTGAGCATCTGGAGGAGAGATGGCAAGAGTGGCGGATGGTGTCATCTTTGAAAGTTGCCCATGTGGAATGGGGTCCGCACAAGATGGTGCAAAAAACTTTTTTGCTAAAGTTGCCTCTTCTACCTACATGGAAAATCCTGGCGACCCGAGCTCGGGGGGCGGATTTTGTACCAATGTGGGGCCTTAGCGGCTGTGACAGGTAGGTGGTAGGTTAATGAGACCAGTCAATGGTCAGAGAATTCCATTTTTGTCTTGAAGTGGGAGATGTGGGGTTGGATTTTTGCCAGTGTTAAAATAAAGTCAATGCAGGTCATGGACCTTAATTGGCCATTGTGGATGTGAGGATGCATCATGTTTTCGAGCAGTGGGGCATGTTGCGGCAGCGCATCTATTAACCTGAGGGTGGCCTTTAGAACATATAGTTCTATGTGACCCTGGGGGGCGTGGGGTGAGGAAGGCCACCAGTACTTTGGTGTGTTTAGCCAACAGTTCATGTCACCAACTAGGAAGGAGTCTGGGGGTAGCGGGAGGGATTTGACCAACAAGAAAAATTCCCGATGCTCACGTGCACCATTTGGGGCATAGATGTTGATGATTGCGTGTGTTACATCAGCCCACGAGAAAGTGACAACAAGCACTCAGCCATTTGGGAATATTTCTGAGGATAAAAATTTGAAAAAATTATTTTTCCAAATTAGCACCCCACAGTGCATTGGCCAAAAGGATAGGGATGGGAGGAGCATTGTTTTCCAAGCTTCCTCAGAACCTTGTGGACAGTGGGACTCCTGGATGGCCAGGATATCCACGGGTAAATTGTGTTGTAAAAAACTCAGTGTCCCAGCTCAGGATGGGGGGGGGGGGGGGGGGAGGCCTTGAGTCCAGCAATATTCAACGTCCCTAGAGTGAAGGTTTCCCCCATTGCACCTTAGGTGTGAGGGGTGGGCACCCAGGCCCACCATCCTCTTCTAGATCCCCGCAGGCCTTCACAGCAGCATGGGTGTTAGCAGCAACACTATCGGAGTTTTTGTTGATTTTTGCAGAAAGAGTTGTATTGGCTTTAGCCTTCACTTTTTGTTTTCCTGACGTCGGACAAATTTTTTGTGGTGCGGGTGAGTTTGGTGCACCGTTGAGCAGGTCAAAAAAAAATTTTCAGTTGGGATGGGTCCCAAGTCAGTTTTAACCGGAGCTTGGGTGCAACGATTGGCTGAGATTGAATCTCCCATCAGATCCTCAGATTGAGTGGCCCGCTCAGCATGGGCTTCCCAATCTGATTGGTTGATGAATTCCTGAGTTGCTTCCACCGCGAAGGTCTCCATGTCCTCCTGGCGTTGTGAGTGTGGGATAGCAGTGGTGGCTTTGGCCGCTTCCTTGGCCGCGGCCCTATGGGCCTGCTTGGCCTTCTTCCACTCTTGTGGGGAGATAGGCTTTACCAGTAGGTAGCAGCCTTGTGCTCCCCATGGGAAGGCCTCCTTGGTGCTTGCAGTTAGTTTGTAGTGCACTCTGCTGGCCATGGCCGCCGAGGGGTGCTCTTAGAATGTGACGCCCTCCTTGATGGGGCATGCATGTGCCTTATGGCCAAACACATCACAGTGGGTGCAAATGGGGGGCGCGCTGTCCACGGTCACCCAGAATGGGTGGGTGGTATGCCCTGCAATATCAATAAAAGTGGAGTGTAGGATCTGGGTTAGGTCCTTTGCAATCTCCTCAGTTGGGGTCAGAACTGTGATGGCTTTGCCAGTGCACAGGTGTGGCATCAGCATGAAGCGTTGCATTTCAAAAGATTGTATTTTGCCATATATGGCGAGACCATCTTTCAGGTTTTGTTCCAAATTATCATGTTTTACTGTAGTAGGAAAAAGTCAAACATGAGGAAAATTTGGTTTTGATTTTGTCCATCTGGTGCATTTAGTTTCAACGACCTGTTGCCCTTCGGGGAGGTCAACCACTATGCGCACTGCAGCAGCCTCATCTGCTGCCATTTTGCTTTTTAAACCTAGGTCCATCCAACCGCATGACATGGAGTGAGGTGCAACGTACACCGCAGTTGGGAAAATTGTGTGCACATCTTCACAAAATTTTTCCCATAAGTCATTTTTTGGATGTCCAGAAACATGCAAACTCGAATTCCACCAACAAAAGTGGCTGGGAGTGTGGCGTGTTGATGTATTGGTTGCATCATGCTTGCCATGCGAGTATCTCTGGGGAAATAGTGACCGCCAGTTTTTTAGTATTTTTGTCAATTCTGCTGGATTCTCCAGGGCGTTTTTGAACGTTGGAGGCCGCGGGCCTTCCACCTGCTCCTCTTACCTTGCTTGCCCAATTGCTCCCTGACCTGGTTGCAGACTAATCTCCTCTGTGAGATTATCAAACTAGATTCAGTCTTGAATTGAATAGGTTGCAATAGTGATTGCAACGAGAAAGAAAAGTTGGCATTCTGTACTAATGAATTTTCATAAATTGATTTTTCTAACCCTATGGAGGTGCTGATAACACTAGCAATCCAAAATGAAGTGATAGTGTACTATATGCTCCACAAGATAATGTGGTTTAAGTCCAGCAGTTTCATATTCTTTATGATGTTTTAAATCCAGCAAAATCTTCATTCAGTTCACCAATTTGGTCAAAACGATAACTTTGGGCGCTCCATTGTCAATTATTGCCCATACTCTTACTCACTTGACTATATTATTGTCATAATTACACTCAGGGTACTGTAATAAGGTAATTTCTAAATGTTATATATGGGATCTTTCACTAAATATAAAATATGAATCAATCGTGGATAAATCAGTAAAGATTCCGTGATTGCTCTAATAGGGAGAGATATGGTTACTTCATCAAGTTTGTCTTAAGTAGTTCATCCATGCTTTTGGTGGAACTGATCTTTACCAATAACTGATTAGAATATGGCTGAGAAATTTTTTTACACTTTCAGGGTTGCTCCCTTTGCTTTTGCCTAGGTAATTGCATTCACATCCAAATTAACCACCTGGTAGAACGGATTTGGTGTCTTTGTCCACAAATAAGTCAGAAATATCAATGTTATCATTATGTATATCAGATGGAACAGGGTTGATTGCAGTGCTAGATTGTTCCTTATCTAGACTGCTGGTCCTTTTCCCAAATCTTGACCAGTTTCTTTTCCAGTAGTCTGAACTAAATTAACTTATTCTCAAGGCCTTTTATCCTGACATTGAGTGACTGCTTGCTCAAGTTTTTCAAATTGATAGCAGTAGATCTAATTTCTATAAGCTCATTTCTGTACCTTTGGGATTACTGATTGGTATAACTCATTTTTGTTGTTAATGAGTAGAATCGTCAAATTTTATGATATTCTGAGCCTTGTTTTTAATAGCTCAAAAGGTTCAATTGGGTGCTTTGACCGTTGCCCCTAACATCTTGAGATGATCAACCATCTGTGATGTAGAAGTTTGGTTAAAAAGCATTGACACCATAGCGCAATGCAAACCTTAGTAGAGCTAAAGCGCCACTTGCATTGCTATGCATGCTTCAAAACTGGATGATACTTTTGCACTGGCAAGGATTTACAATACCTGGTAAAATGGTCAGCAAAAGATGTGAATGTTTTGTCTCTTCTGAATTAAAATTATTAAAAAACCCATGTTTATGGTTGGCCATTCATACAGAACTAAAAAACCCAGTCATTATGGCTTCTTTGGCTTCACTGTAATTCCAATTATCCCTGTTGAGATAGGGCCAAACCAGATTTTTGCATTCAGTGTCCATGCAGTTCATCACAGTTACTACTTTTTGTCAGTCCCCATACCCAAACATTATCATTTCAAATAAAGCAAAAAATGCTGGGCCGTTACCCCAATGAAATGGAGGTAATTTTGGCATATTTCAAAAATCTTCTGTTGCTTAACTGGTAAAAGATTCTGTCCCAGCAACCCAATTAATAATCAGTTTAATTTTGGGAGTCTACTCTGAGATTGTAGTAAAAGATACAGGCATATTTCTCAGTGTTTTTCTTTCCCAGCCGGATTTTCATGTGTGTTATTGTTGGCATCATTTGCCTCCATTGAGGCACAATCACACTTGTGATTTTTGAGATCTTCTAAGCACTTTAGCATTCATGCCATGTCCTCATGAACCTGGCAGAAGCGTACATTAACCACTTCTTGACCAGTCTATACAAACAGTATCTATTTGATTAATTCAGTAGCCTTCCATTTTAATGAGGTGGCTTTTTCATAGAGATCATTATTGACCTTTACAATTTACTCAATTTCCTCCTCAGCTCTTGCCACCCACTCCTCCATATTAGCAAGTTCAGCGTGTGATGCCAAGTCCAACACATTCTTGTTGACAATCTCCAATCCCGTTCACAGCTTCTCAAATTCAGCCCTAAATGACATTATGCTGATAAATTCTTTTGTACTTGGCCTGAAAACTCAACTACCCCCTGTAGTGAGCACCAGATATAAACATTTAAGCTGCTCACTTAAGCTCTCAAGTTTACTGCATCAGTTCTGGTAGGCGCTGAACCAGATTAGTATTAGAATAAATTGTTTTAGCAATAGTTTGGAGACTATCAAACTAGTTGAGTTTCCACAACAACTTGCTCTTTTAAACAACATTGGGATCCTTTTTCTTTAAAGTTTCTTTCAGAGATGTGGAGCACTTTAAAAAGCAATATATCAACTCAAGGATATCTGAACCTTCAAAAATTATCTCAAGAGTAACAAAAAATATATAACGGTTAGTTTATTCAATTTTTTTACTGTCTGCTATATTTTACCCAAGGTTAAGGGAATTTATGGGTAATCTGGTGCCAACTATTATGTTGACACCTCTCTGGGGAGATGGCTTCTGTCGCTGATGAATTACCCTCTTAAGTTGAAACCTTATGCAGAATTTCCCTCCTCCATCAGGTTTTGCCATCTAGAATTATGACATTAGCGAATTAACCTAATTAGGTGAGCTCATGAGTTGCTACCAGAAGTGTTATCAATGCTTCAGCAACTAATAAAATCCTTGAGTCGTTTAATGACAAACTCTGATTGAAGTAATATAATTGAATTACCAATAATTAGTCTATAAATGTATCATAAAGTAAAATACCCTGTTGGGTGATCATCCTCAATGAAACTATTAGCAATCTGTTGGATCAAATCCCAGTGGAATTAAATTTCAGTAAATTAGCTAATATTCTATTGGGACTACTTTCAATGATAGTTATCATTTTCCTATGACAACTCACCCACTAAGGTAAATCACCCAGTGGGTAAAGCAGATCTGGCATAATCTGATTGGGCTGTATGGTATGGGCAAAAATACATATGCCCCTATGAGTCATGTCCATTGTAACAATTATAACATCTTTTTTTCTGCTACTACAAACCCCTGTAATGAGCACCACTTTTGTAGCATGAAGTCCCCTTATGCACTTCTTACACAGGTTAATAGTTGGCTCAATCCAACTTCTCTGACTGGAATAGCTTACTGTAAAGCCAATCTATTCTGTAAGCTTACAAACCTTTGGTATAGAAAACTACTTCCAAAAGATTTCAACAAGTGGATATTTAATTAGCGGTAAAAGCAATAGTTTATTTAGAGTGATTGTTGAAATATTTATAGTCAAATCACTTTATTCAAGGTTTATCAGATCTCTTGTTATGATCATCAACTATAGTGAATTATCTTCAACTACAGTGAATTAGAGATCATGCTGGGAAACCAATGCATCAGGATAAGGTTTCAGTAGGGGTCATTCAGTCGGATACATTGTATCCCAATTTTGGTAGACCACAATATCAAGTGTCGAGATTATACCACAAATTTGATTCGTAGAACAGGGAAACAATTATCCAACAATAAGTAAATCTCAACCTTTGTAAAGGTTTATGTATGGCTTTAATTAGACATCTTGCACTGCCCTTGAATCTAAGCAAGACAACAAATTATTAGTCTTCCGGTGTTGACATTGCTTCAACCTACAGGTGATACCGTTGGTTCTCGTACCTAGCTTCAAGGTTAGCTACTGATAGAAAACGATGCAATTATAGAATTCAAATACAGTTCATAAGCTGCAACTTCTTAAATATTATCTTCAAGCTAATTATGTATCTGCTGCTTAACCTAAGCCATGTTAGATACTGATGGTTATATTAGATGCTAGAGATCACATGGACTCGGGTGGTCCATGGCAGTAAAGATACATATTGTAGTACTTTTATGTATGCACTAGCTAATTTTATACGTTTGACATTAAATTATCTCAGAGCTTAGTTTTATGGCTTATTTATCGTGTCGATTTAGATAATTGGCAAAATTTAAAAGAGGATGGATAATCGGAGCATAAAATATTAGGTGTGGAGCCGTCGATAGTAAAAGGTGCATATTTGCAGGTATGGACGTGATGATAATGTGAAATAATAAGTTCTTAAGCTAAATAAATTAAAACACATCAATGCAATTAGTATCATTAAATCGCGTTTAGTAAAATACTCATTTTAATTCAACACCCTATTACCCAAATACCATTAATTAGTTAAGGGCTAAGTAAAAGCGACATAAGAGTGCTGCCTTAGCTTAAACTTATTTAGCCAGATGTCAAGCTATAAAAAATAGTCCAGCCTGATTCCTAGTCATACAATTTTATTGAAGGCCTAATATTTGCAAACGAAGAGTTTCGTCTTTAAATATGACTTTTAAATTTAATAAGCACCGAGAACGCTTTAAAGTCATCAACCCCTTCACTGTTGCCATGCTGAGTAATTTAGACGTACTTAGCCATAAAAACTAATGCGTATTAATTTGGATGGTGTAAGCATTATTCAAGCAAAATTATTACTGTCTCAGAGCATTTCAAAGCCGACTATAATGGCATGATTTACTTGAAAAATATCAAATCCAAATGCTTATTACCTTAAGGTTCTAATCTGATATGATAAACGCCAAAACCATACCAATTTTAAAGCTGAAGTAACGTTGGCTACACTGTAATAATTATAATTTCACCATACCTGAAAACATACTCTCCTTTTTCATCCATGGTATTAAAAGTAAAGCGAAGAATAAGGTTGCAAAAGAAAGTTAAATCGGACAAAATAAAATATTTTGGGATAAACATTATCTGTCAAGGCTAATTGAACCAAACAGCAACAAAAAAGCCTTGCAATTGAATTGATAATAATTAAGGCCCAAAAGATAGCAGCTCAAAGCAAAGCTTAATGTACTCTTCGCCTGAGCTGTATCATAAAAAGGTACAATGGTAAAGGCATACAGAATCAAAATAAGATAACCCTGGACTGCACTAAACCAGCTCGGAAATTTCTGAGCGGCAAGCGGTGCTTGAGCTGGAGATGGCGAAAGGCTTGCTGTATGTCGCACACCTCCAAGGGAGCTTGCGTTCCAGGAGGTGGGGCAAAGAGGGAGCAATTGACTGGCACGTCAAGCCCAAGTGGCGGTTTTTTCTCCGACTTGCAATTTGAAGCATTGGTTCTTTTAAGGTTGATTGCAGTTTCAGTTAAAGTGGCAACCATTTCAAACGTTAGAAAGCCCATGATATCAATCAAATCGTCGCTGGTTTTAGTATCCATCAGCGTCCCGAGATGACACCAATCGCGAAATTTCTTTCCTTTGCGGTAAGTAAAGGAGGCCTGCCGACACTCGGAATAGTGAACATATTCGTCTTTGCTCATTTTTCGTGTCTCCTCGTCCGCCGCCTTTAGAAAGCTTAATCCAAATGATCCGTATGCTCGCAAATCACCAATACCTTCAATCTTTGGAGGGACTCCATCATGATTTCTGCCGTCTCCTCGTCAACTTCTTCATCGTCAGCATCAGAGTCAAAGGCCTCGGTGAGGTTATGGATAAGCTCCCACGGAAGCTTAATTTTGAGCTGCTTGGCCTTGATCTCTTTTTCTAAACGTGCTTATTAATAAACTATTCTGCACGAAAAACCGATTTTAGACAGTGGTTCTTGCCAAAATGAAAGTACAGAATTCAATACCGGGTCCATCATCCATCAGATCATCTTCTGCTTCAGGTGCTCCCGTCTCCTTGGTGTTTTTCCGAACATCTTTCCACGCCAGAAAGCTGATGAGACGATTCACCTTGCTCTTATCCTTACGGATAAGAAAGATGAAGTCTTCAGGTGTGGGGACGCGAGCCCCTCGATTTGAAGCCAGTTTCGAAGCCATCTGAAACTACAATTATTGATCAGCTTCGGCGGCGTTTTAGCTTTCCTTTTACAAGCTCTATCACTTGGGCCCGAACGATGTCCTCGACGAGCATCACCGTATCCGGCAATGGGTCGTTCTTTTCCCCACACACGTACATCATTTGCTGAATTTCGATACCATATTTGTACTTGGACTATAATGGCCAGTTTAGAGCTTTTGCCCGCATCCTACTCAGCGAGGGATGTTGAACATAAAACAAAAGGGAGTATCAATAATAAAAAATGGAAGGTTTATCCTTCGAGACTTTAAATTTATTGATCGCTTTAACCGAACGTGCAGCATACCGCCAAAAACGAAAGGATAAAAATATAGAGGACTTTAACTTAGATAGTTGCTACAAAGGCAACTCAAAAGTTAAAAGTGTTAAACCTTGACTTTTGCATCTCAGGCATACAACTTTAAAATGACTCAGAAAAAAGCTTTCTAACCCAACTCTCATAATACCCAAACTTAGTATCGAAATTTTAGGTAAAAAGGAAAATGAAATCTTTTTGAAAAGATTGGTCTTAAACAACCGACAATAGAAAATCACAAAAATCTATTAGTATAAACAATAAAGCTATGGTAGTTTAACCTGACAAAATGAAATACCTTCGGGGTCTCGGCCGCCCCTAGCCCAATCGCGCTCTGGACCGTAGAGTCCTCATTTACATCCATATAAAAATATTATGTAGCTTAAAAGGTTGTACAGGATAATATCTATTAATAGAAGAGCAGAATATAAATCTAGAGTGGTTCCATTCAATTATAACAAACTGCTGCGACCAGGCTCTCTGGGCTGATACCCCCCACCTAGAAGTTTACGAAATCCTCACCCCCGTAAGTAAACTAGTATCTAAATATCTTCGCTACGGAATTTATAACTTAACAGATGCTTGAAACTGATTATGATTTTATATTATAGACTAGCCGATTTACCCGTGCTTCGCTACGGTGTCTAAAATTTCAGATTTTCAATTTATTAATTTAGATTTTATATTATAGATAAGCAAAACCACTCAGCCAAATCTAATTGCTCAATCGAATCAACTAAAAACCGCTAACCCACTCAATTAACCTAGCTGAATTTATCAAATCAATTAATAACTAATCACCCTTAAAACTAAACTGCGTCCTATTGATTCGACCAAAAGCTATCAACCACTCGGCCAAACAAAAAAAACCTATCGAATCAATCAAATGACACCAAACTGCTACGTGAAACATCTGTTTAAAAAATTTATTCGAGGTGGGTCGACCTTGGGACAAATATACCAGACCGAGGATGTTTTTCTAGCCAGTACAGGTTTCGAACTCAAAACCTACACTAGGGATGGAAGCAGTTTTACCCGCTCGGCTAACCACCCTTTAACGCGAAACATCTCTTAATACTTAAAATCATTAAGTATGTGATGTTGGCAAGAAGGGTCCCCTAGTCCCCTTGCCTTGAATAAAATTAAGTATGTGACATAACTTCCAAACTACTAAATCAACTTCTACTTAACTTGCTAAAAGTATTTTATTAATTAGGTGAACCAAATTAGGCAGGTTTTTAAAATATATAAACCTAACATCCAGATACCCGTGCTTCGCATGGTATTTAAAGTTTATCAGATGATAAACTCACATTGTAGCCTATATGCTGTTTTTTTATTGAGTAGATAAGTGTCTGAAATAGAGCTTGTAAGATTTAATTACAGACAGACAGACAGAATTGACAGTGAGTTTAAGAAAAGTGTATAAAAAGTGATTACGCCAGGATTCAAACAACTGACCTTTTATAGAGTTGAAGTTTAGAGCCAAAAGCTGAGCCAATTATGCTAGATTTTTTTATAAAAACTCCATACTTTATTAAAATAAATTTAAGGGAAAGTAAGAGGGGAGGGCAGAATACAGGCAATTCAGCCAAGGGTAAAAAGGACTGGGGGTTCAGGCTGCTAGAGTTCTAGCACCTCCAACCATTGCTGATTGGCAATTGCCATTGCTAGCCATGGTTCTAGCATTGGCAGGCTTACAGGCCATTTGATTCTCAGTCAATTAGTTGCCTCATCACATGATGATGAGCAATGTGTGGCTGGGGAAAGCCAAACGTGTGGCTTTATAACACCTGGGGATTATAAGCGCAAAAATTTTGAGATCTGATGGAGCTGATCAGAAATAATCTGAATGGTCTTCAATACCAAACCTCTGTGGTGGGGGCGCTCATTGCTCAAAACCTTGGCAATGAGCACACAGTGAATTACCCATACACAATAATGGTAAATGAAGGCTCATAGTTGGATCAGAGCCATTTTCAGGGTTTTTGTGAAGAAAAGATCCTGCAATGGATGTATTCCCAGTGGCAATTGTTCACCTGATAGGATGTAGCATATTGTGGACCAGTATTTTTTGAACATGGCACATTCATAGTAATGGTGGGCTATGTCTGCTTCCAGTTCAGCACATATGGGGCATTCTTTGTGCTGGTAGTCTGGCCCACTGTGCTTGCCCAATTTGAATGCCTGATTTAGGATCTGCCAGGTTACTGAATGCTGTTTGGCCATTACCAAGTGGGAGTTCAGGCCTGAGATCAACTCCTTTGTCAGGTAGTTGGTGTCATGGCCTTCAGTAGTCCAGTCATTTAGGATTCATGGATGGGTGGGCAGATTGCACCCCAGTTTTGGGAGTGGGTCCCCATATTCTATCAGCATCAATTTGTACCTTATTCTGATCAACTTGGTAGCATATTCATTGGCAATTTGGTTACGCTCCTCCCAGCTTGTTGCAGAAATCATTGCAGAATTATGTGCTTTGACATCCCTTTGAATTTGGTCAGCTTCTCAGTCTGATCACTCAAATGACCATCCACCCTGGCGCACAGCCCAATTGCATAGTCACCAGTAGTGTGGAGTACCTTTTTGGGAGGTTATCCGCGGGTGGTGCACCATCCATTCACATATTGAGTGGGGAGAGACCAGCTCTTGGAGGCCTTGGGCTCTTGCCCAGTTCACGCCCCATGCTAGGGTCAGGCAGCACATGTGCATCTGTGTTAGCTTCAGGAACAACTTCCCCCATATATGCCAGGCATGAGATTTGAAGTCCAGGAGGCCCATGCCTCCTTCATTCTTTGGTTTTGACAGGGCTTCCAGTGGTATTGGCAGCCACCTTCACCTTGAACCACAAGAAGGTTCAGAGCATTGACCTGATTTTCTTCTCTAAGTTCAGGCTCATTGGCAGCACATGAGCAACATACCACAACTTTGAGAAGATGAAGACATTTATTGCCTGCACTTTCTCCTCAAGGCATAGTCTGGCACTTTTCCAGCATGCCATTTGGATTGATAAGCTTGACAATACTTCCTGTTCAGTCTCCAGTACCACTGGTCCCTTATCATTGAAGAGTATCCCAAGGTATCAGACTGTCTGGGAGTGCATGATTGGCATTGTGTCAGTTGGCGGGCTGAAGCTTGGGTTGCTGACCCTCATCACTGAGGTTTTTGTCAAGTTGATTTTTGCATTTGATGCTAGCTGATAGAGGTTTAATAGTTCCTCAGCACCCTGGAGGTCAGTCAGTGAGCTTATGCCTACTACCATATTGTCAGCAAATGCTAGCATCTTCAGTGGCATTTGGTTAGGGTGGACTAAACCCCAGAGCTTTGCATCCACTGCCACCAGTAGAATGTTGGCTGCAAAGTTGAAGAGTATTGGTGACATAGGGTCACCTTGTTGGAGACCTTGCCTGACAGGGATTTCATTGGTTATGCCATCTGCAACAATCACCTTCATTACCAGGCCTGAGTACAGCATCATTATCCATGCTCAAAAAGTGTTGGGGATACCAACTGCCTTTAGTGCCTCATGAAGGAATGACCATGCTACTCAGTCATATGCCTTTTCCATGTCAAGGAACATAAGGTACCCCTGTTTGATGCCCCTCACATCCTGGAGTATGCTCTGGACTGAACCAATGCTGTCCCATATACTACAGCCTTTGACAAAGCCATTCTGGGCCTTATGGAGCATGCGCGGTGCTGTTGCCATCAGTCAATTAGATAGTATGCGCGTGAGCAGTTTATAATTGGCGTTTGATAGCGCAATCAGGCGCCAGTTCCAAAGTTGGCATCTGAGGCCCTTTTTGTACAAAAGTACAATTCAGGTCTCTTGGCCTCCCAGAATTTGCTGGCCATTTTGTAAACAGTGGTTGAAGAGGGCTTTGAGCTCCAGCGCAATGCAGTCTCAGAATATGCTGTATATTTCTGCACACATATTGTTGGGGCCTGGTGCTTTCATTCTTGGTGACTCCTTTAGCGCCCTCTTAACTTCATCAATAGAGATTTTGGTGGATAGCTTGGTGACATCTTCCAGCGTACAGCCCCCTAGTGCCAGCTTGGCCAGGTCAATAAGGGTTTTTGTCACCAATTTGCTCATTTCTCATTGTCAGAAAAGATCACCATAAAAAAGCTCAACCTCTCACTTGATCATTTTGGGGTCTGTTGATACTTCCCCTTCCGCTGTCTCCACTTCCCATACCCTAGCCTTGGTACAAATTTCCTTGAGGTGTTTCAGGCCCTCTTTGGTCATCATCCCCACTAGACTCTGATATTGGTAAGTCGCATTGGTACATCTCTCTGAGTCTTGCTTCATCATTATGGCCCAATACTTTTTGTGTGTTGTTTGGTACTCGCTCCACCAGTCCTCACTGTCCCGCCGGGTGAGCCTCAGCCTTTCTAATTTAGATTTCAGCTGCTTCACGGCGGCAGTTCACTTGTAAGAGGTCACTTTTTCAAACTTCATACTATTGTGCTTCATTTTTGCTTTGATCCAGGTCCATCGTTCTATCAGGTCCAACTCTGGGCAGCTGTCCAGATATGCTACCAGTTGATCCAGTCCAGCGTCAATCTTTTGGCGCCATTCCCCATCCCTCAGCATGGCTGGTGCCAGTTGCCACTCACAGTTCCTCAGAGGTTCATCAAGGTCAATATCCACACAGATGACCATGTGGTCACTTTTGGCATTTATGCTAACCTCACTGTTGGACATCATCAGCTTGAGATCTGATGACACTAGGATGTAGTCTAAATGTGATCCTGACAGTGGGGATCCAGCGGCATCATATGACCACCATTAGGTTGGCCAGGTCATTGTCCTCTTTGTCAATTGTTAGGCACATCCCCAATTTGACTAGGTAATTGAGCATCTCGTCAGCCTTACTGTTGGGACATTCTCTCATTGGGAACATATCCTGGCTCACATTTGTCCAACAGTTCAGGTCACCTGCTATTATGGTCATCACTTCAGATGGCACTTCCACTAAGAATTCCCAAAAAATACAGTTTTTGTGGTGCTTTGGTGGGGCGTAGACTGCTACCACTTGTATGCTCCTGCCAGTTTCTCTGTTTGTAGCCATCACTATCAAGATCCTACTGGCGTGAGTTTCTTCCACGAATTCCAGGTCTATTTTCTTGTCCATTGTGACTATTGCCATGTGGTCCATCCATAGGGCTTGGTAGCCTATCTGGTGGGACCACAGGTGGTTTTTTGCATCACAGTTTGAGCTTGGCACCATTTCCTTTTGGTTACCAGCTTGTGTTTCAGAAATAAAAATTAGGTCAATATTATTATTAGTTTTTAAATGGTGCATTTTCCTCCTCCTCATTTGTATGCTCACCATCCCCCAAGCATTTGTAGTCACTATCCTCATTTCTGGCTGCCTGACCCATGGGTATGAGGTTTAGCATTGTCTGGGTTGTGGATCAAGTCCCATACTGAGGTCTGGTTGGTTGATGATGGTGGCGTCAATGGTTGGCGGGGTGCAATATTTGGTTTTTGGGGTCAGTTGGTTGGGACTGGGATTATATTCCTGGGCATCCTGTGTACTGGGAATTTGGTCGCCATCCCCATCTCCCTGTTGATGGATAATGGGGATGGTTTTATGATCAGGTCTGGGTGCCCCTTGTCCCCTGCTGGCAGAGCAGCAGATTCTCCCTCATCCATCAGTCAGATTTGCACCCCTTCATTCAATTTAATGGCAGAACTCAATTTTTTAGTTGGTGATTGTCTGGCTGATTTTGTCAATTTTGTCGCTCCTGCTGATTTTTCACCAGTCACCTCAGGTTTATTTGCCAATGACTTCCAATTTGATTTAGTATTCACTTTCATCTTGTCAGGCTTCAATTTCAATTTGCTGGCTTCCTGCATCCGCCCTTGCTTGGGAGACTTTTTTGGGTTCACCTTCTGCCATCTTTCCTCCTCGTGGACCATCCATTCCACTTGGGTTGGACGTTTCTCTGTTGGTCTGGGGTCAGTTCCCTCATCCATTGCATAAGATTTGGGTTCAGATTTATAAATGGTTTGTCATCCACTTTGGTCACTTTGCCACTTCTTGTTCCCATGCTTCTCTATGTGCCAGGTCCAATTCTTGTTGCTGGCATTTCATATCCGCTACCTCCATTAGGTTGTGCAAGATCCATTCTCTGGCTTTCAGGCAGAGGAAAGTCTTGGTACCCACCTTGGTGATTCCCCCAATGGGGTCATATTCATATTCCCATGTAGTTTTACCTTTATGATGGTGGCATTGAGCCATTGTGTGGCCAGTCTGGTAACAGAACTGGCACACTTGTTTGGCATCCTCCTGTTTGACATATACTACCCTATCAAGGCTGGGCAGGTGGATGAATCTGGGGTAGAGCAATTTTGTTCAGTTTCATCCAGGGTGCCAGTTTGTACAGCGCTTCCACTGTCCGAGGGTGGAGGCACTTCATGATGTAATTGCCACCAGCTTGCCAAAATTCTCATACTTCCCCATAGTATGACAATCTGGTCCAGATCACTTTGTGCACCCACTCCCATTCATGAATCAGTGGGGAGATTCTGGAAGGTTACCCACCTTGCGGTTTGGTTGGCATATCTGGTCAGTTCCATTTGCAGATAAATCCCCTTGTATTTGATGCCAATTTTGAGGAGTTTCTTGTGGTCCAATTCGCCTGGGATCACTATATCTATATAGCCCCATTTGGGTACCCAGTGGTGATCAAAGTCCCCTCTGGCTAGGACTTTGTCAAGTTCCTGATAAATTGACATTATCAGGTCAGACCATTCCTCCTCCTCCACTAGCTGCAGGTGGATTTGGATAGCATCCTTTAGGTATGATTTTGGTGCCTGGCAGTCTGTAAAGCCCCCACTGATCAACTGATGGATGTACTCAATGTGGCTCCTGCTCCATTCCAGGTGTTGTCTTTGGTATGCGCCACCGCGGCGCTGTAGGATTTGGTTTTCGCGCTTGGTTTGGGTACTTCAGCGGGGTCTTTCCCTTCAAAATCCAACTTACCAATTTGTCAAGGCTGAACCCCAGTTGAGGAACGCTTCAATCTGGTGGATGCTGATACCTCAGCAGGCTGATACTTTTAGCCATTTGCACTCCAATCTCTAGGCTCTGCCACTCTAGGGCATCTGATGGCAAGAACCCCAGTCAGTACCACTTGAGGGCAGATTCTGGGCTGCACGTTGGGTGGAGGTATTTTTGAAGGACCTCCAGCATAATTGAGCTACGCTGGCACCAGTCCCTTACTGTGACACTATTCCAGCCCCCATCTGTAAATACTCATGCCATGGCTGCCAGAACACCCGCTTCACTCCATTGGAATGCTTTGGAGGGGGTGAAACCTTTGGCAGCATATGGGGCCACTAGCATCAGTTCCAGGAAGGATTGCTTCCAATCCCAGATAGTTTTGATGCAGATCCCCACTTTGAGCCATTCTCAGCCCAAGTCTGGGGTCATGACCCCTTTCATCGCTGTTGCCACCTGTGGTGAAATCTCATGTTCCATCCACAGTTGGGCTGATTCAGGGGTGAACCCCGCTGCATCCCAGTCTGCAGCTTTGGCAATTGTTGCAGCATCACGCCAGATTTTCCACTTTTCAATCAGGAATGGTCAGCCTCTAAGAGTTTTGTGAATCAGTTTAGTCACCCCCAGCTCTGCCCATTCGCGCACTAGGTCCATACTGGCCCCCGCTCAGAACCAGTATTTCATCTCCATCAGTGTGAATCCATTGGCAGACCAGTTGATGGCCTCTTCCAGTGACCAATCCTGGAAGGGTCCCCATTCCACCACTTTTTCCTTTGTCCAGCCCACTTTCATCAGGTCTGATGCAGTGGCTGGTGGAATTTGGGTGTACAACCAGTGTAAGGCCTCAGTGGCCTTGAACCTGGCCATGATCCATGGTAGTGCCTCCTCTGGGGAGAAAGTAGTGTTATACCATTCCAGTGCCATGTCCACTGGAATGGAGTGTCAGGCCCATTTGAGGGCAGTAGAGGCGTTTGGGAATTGTTTTGCATATACTCAGCTAAATCTGTTGGGTTGAGGCCTGAGCTCCCAACAGCTTGGGCATATCATGCTGTAATGCCTGCCTTGTTGTACTCCATCACATTTAAAAGGTCAATGCTGGCCTCCATCCAGGCCTTTGCATCCACCAGTTTTAAATCTTTGCAGATTGCAGCCTCAATCACCTTGTTCTCCACAGGGATTTTCATCCATTCCAGGGCATCTTTGGTCCTAACTTGTGACGCCTTGAATAGTACCACCATGTCAATTGAGATTTGGGTGTTGAGCCAGCATTTGGCCACTCTGGCAGAAAATTTGTGGTCTCACCACATAGCTGCAATGGCTGGTTTGATACCTTTGGAGACCCACTGAGTCGCCATAGAGTATGGGAACTGGAGGGCCTCCCATTGTTTGACCTCACAGGTGGACACGCCTCAGTGCGCCAACATGTCTGACTGGATTGGGGTGTATTTTACTGGGGCCCTGGCCACTGACTTGACCACTGTCAGAGTTTCAGCCCCTTCCAGTAGTACTTTTAGTTTTTTTGCCAAATTTTCTTGGGTGTCCAATCCCTCAGATTTGGTCCCTGATATAGTTTCACCCCCATCAGGGTTGGTCCCCAATGGATTGTATTGGTTTGGCAATTGGCTATTTGGATTGGCCATCAATTCATGGTTGAGCTAGAGCCCCCTGTTGACATGAATTTGTCAGGGATTGCACCTGATGGTGTATTGGGGATCACGCCCAATGATTTTCTCATGTCACCAAATTGATTTTGGTTGGGGACCGTTTGCCCCCCAACTGGGCCTTTTCAGAATTGGAGCCTGACTTCTTCTTCACTCAAATACCCTGAGCAGATTCAGTAAGTTTCTCCATGTCAGTAGAAAACTTTTTATAGCTTTGCTCTGTTGGTTTGAGCTGCTGATTTTTGTCAATCAAATCTGAGTCAGTTTTGGATCCTACCAATACTTTATCCAGGTTTTTTGTTTTTTCCACAAAAATTTTCTCACCCTGTGAGGCCCCAATCCCCTCTACTGGTTGAGGTTCAGTGGGGAATATTCCTGATACTACTGTTCTTGGCGTCAGGCCTCGCTCCCAGAAGGTTTCTCTTGTCTCTGGTTGTCAGCAGTCACCAATCCTAGGGAGTCGACCCCATTAACCACACTAGTCGCAAGGGCCTTGCCATTGATGCGTTCACACATTTCATTATTGTATGTGTCACCATATTGTTACTTGACGTACATGTGTTGTATTGCCCTTCCCACCTCTAGTCATGTGGGGGCTTGGGCCAGTGGGAAGTTCATTAGATGGTACATCCATTGTAGCATCCTTCATATTATTTTTGCTAATTAATATTGGTGCAGGCAAGTCATCCATTTCTATGTGCTGCGCACAGATGGGCAGATTGACTTCCCTACGCTTGGGTGGTTGGCCGTTGTTCACTGCTCTATAATTGCAGTGCACACTGGCAGTTGGTTGCTCTCTCAATTCTTGTTCAGTTCACTTTTTGATTTTAAAAGTGATGTATGTGAGAGAGAAAAAAAAGAGCCAATTATGCTAGAGGAGGTATTTTTAAAATCAATTGGACTTTTGATTCAAAGTTTTGATTTAGATAAACTTGTTAAATACCTAAATGACCACTAACCACTTAACATAAACCATTTAAAATATCAAATCAGCTGAATATCAAACTGCTCAGCTGTAACAATATAGCAAATACCATTAAAGTATATATAGGATTTTCACTTGTTACATATAGAACTTTTTATTTTACTATTAAAATAATATTTTTTAAAATTCATAAAACTTCTCAGGAATGCACACAACAACTCACCAAAGTTTCATCACAATTGGATGAATGGTATAGGAATGCATTTGGGACAGACAAGACAGACATTCATTTATATATAGATAAACTGCCAATCACTTGGCCAAACTAATTGTCCTATCAAATAAACAAAAACTTTTTATAAAAAAAGAACCAACTTCAAAAGATGCCTAAAAAGTATGAAATAATAGATAAAAAGAGTACTAAAAGTATAAAAATCAATAGAAAATGCACTAAGAAGTATGAAATTGATAAAAACTGCACTAAAAAGTAAGAAATAATCATAAAATATGCACCAAAAATTATAAATTACTCAAAAAAATATGTTAAATTGAAAAACTCTTTAAAAGATAATGTCATATTTCAAATTGATTTATATAATCTTTTTTCACAAATACAAATTACAGCTTCTATTATATTAAATCCAAGTGTAAACTGTAAGCAACTCAGAACACAAAGCGCTGAGTATATACAAGTTCTTTTTGTTTAAAGAATTTTGTATTTAGGAGAATGTGTAATATACAGATGTAAGTTCTTCAATAAAAACTGAATTTATAAAAAGATAACTTATAATATTGTTAGTCTTTTAATTTATATGTATTCATAAGGCAGAATTATAAAAGAGCTGCAATATATATTTAGCCTTGTGTTAAGTGGCATCTGATCTTTCACTGAGTATGAAAGTATAGTGCTTTATTGTGGTAGTGTTTATCTCATGTGTTCTGCAAAGTACATTCAGTGCTTGCTGTTATATATACTGTCTTGTGTTATGTATGTGTGTATGCTATCAATGTATACTAATTATATTTCTATCTATTTTCATGTTACAATTTAGATGTCATAAAAAGCAGACTCAATTCTGTGCAGTCTCTTAGTGTACTGGTTGTTGATATATCTATTTTTGTTCATTATTGTTTGTTGCTTAAGGTTGCTGTCAGGATTCCAGCTCAAACTGAAGATTCAAGTAAACCTGATGGTAGGATTTGAGCCCAATCTGAAGGTTTGGTCAATATTACTATTGGGGATGATCCCCAAATAGAATTATTGAAACCTTTAATGTTGAGGTCCAAACCCAACTAAGCAATTAAATATTGTTCAAAAAGATGTAAACAGATGCTGCGGAATCCCCAATTAGCAAATTAGTATTGACCTTGGCTTGAAAACACTTGGATAATATACCTGAGAGTTCTTACCTGAATTCATATATAATTTTTATTTGAGTAAAAAATAAAGATTATTTCATTTTGCCATAAATCTTTGGTTGCCACTATTATAACAATGAAGAATAAAGATATGCCAATTAAGGAGTTTTTTCCCTTGATTGAAGACTTTTATTAAAATCATACCTTTTAATATCCTTATGCCGCGGCTTCAGTTGTCCTGAACTTTACTCAGACGGTTGGATTATATTACCCTCATCCCACTAAAATTGGTGCTCCCTGACAGGTCACTCCAAGTTCCTGGCGAAATTATAATTATAATAAATGATAATGATAATGATTCTGCATCAGACACCATTTCAGATTGTGGTAAAAGCTCAACTCAGTGAGTGGGTGGTCAATATGCATGTAGGAGAAATGACAATGACATGCAACCTTATATTTCCCACATCTAAGGAGGTGAACCTCCCCAACCTTCTGCAGAGCAGTATCAATTACTAATCTCATACTTTGCTGAAGCTCTCAGCTTCTCCTCACCAGGGCCTTCATCCCAGAAGGATGATCAAATAGATGGGCCCTTGTGGTACTGGCCCCTATGATGGGCTAAACTGTAACAAATGGGTCTCCAAGACCCTATCAGTCGCCTTGACATATGCAGACCTATTCTGGAGGGGAGTCACCTTGATCCTCTGGCATCCTAGGTTGCGTCAGCATGCAAATACCAAGGCTCAATTGATACCTAATGGCAAGTTCATATCTGCCACATTTGGGGGTCCCTGATATTGCCCACAGAGTGATACTTCGTATACAAAATATACCCTTAACAGGCCAAGATGTGGCAGATGGTTCATATGCTGCCATCCTCTGTCACCTAGTGAGCTTCACAGGGCTAAACCATCTCATCAGAAAACCCTATCATATTTCCATCCATGTTGTGCAACTACCATTTTACCTTCCCAGGATGTTTGATCCTCCTCCATAACCTTAGTTTATTGTGATCTAAGGTCACCATATGGATCAAATTTAAATAGATAAATTTAAAATGACACTGTTTTTGAGGGAATGAGCTTTATTTCAAAAGAAATGAACCAAATATAGATGTTCAAGTGAGGTGGGAACACATCTTCACCTGATAAATAGTAGCTTCAAGAGCTGACAAAAGTAATAAATTAGGCTTTGTAAAGGCCCAACAAATGCCAGCATCCCAACATTCATATGCAGGTGAATTGAGGTACTTTTATAGATTCTGACAGAAGTATATATTTTTATTAGATCATCCTGAAAATGCATTGACTTGCCATTTAAGTAGATTCAGAAAATTGGGACACAACCATTGACATAGCGTATTTTCTAAGTCCCGCCCTTAGGAAAATTATATACAATCACCAATTGTTACATCATTATCTCAAAAACCAAGATCCTAATGCACACGTACCAGAACTGCTGTGGAGGAAAATTGCAATTTTTTGATTTTCCAATGAGTGACTTTGTGAGAGGGGAAGCTCGAAGGGAATCGACTGAAAATTCATGGTTCCTAAAGAGTATTGACATTCTTCTTGGAAGTTTACTGGTGAGTACAAGAGACCCCAACTGATAGAAGTCCAAATGAAAACTTTCAAACTCCCATCCTCCTTGCTAAAAAGCCAGTGCAACAGCAAGGAGGGTTTAAGGGCTCAGAGCAATGCTTGGGACATAGTTGCTTTGCATCTTGCAGGCTTGCTGGTGCACACCCCACCAAGAAGGAATGACTTGAAAGAGGTGTAACAAATGGGGCTCCCAAAAACCTAATTTCTACCTTGACATATGCAGACCTAACCCAGAGGAGATTTTCCTAAATCCTCTGTCAGCCTAGGTTATGTTGACATGTAAATCCCCGCAGCTCAAATTATACCCAATGGCAAGTTCAAATTCCACCATGTTTGGGGGTCCCAGACATTGACCGCGGAGCAATACTTGATACACAAAATATACCTATAATAGGCTGAGGCGCAGCTGACGTTCCATACACTTCTGGCCTCTGTCACCTAGTGGGTTTCACATGGCTGCGCCATCTCAGCAGCTAACCCTGTCATGACTCCATTCATGTTGTGCAACCACCCTCACACATCCTAGGACATTTTATCTTCCACCATAACCTTGGTTTATTGCAAACAAAGTACCTGTTGAAATTGGTGCTTAGCTGTTAGATTTCAAAGGCACAGGTTATTATACTAAAAATGATAAGGTACTGTATGAGGACAGTAACCTTAGTAAACCTATCAGAAGAATAAGTTCAGCAAAAGTAATTTTTATCAAAAAATAACAAAAGCACAATGTATTATTGGCTACTGAAAAAGGCTCAATGACCTACTATCCTTTCTGCTTTTAGTGCAAGGTTCTCCCCAGCAACGTAGGAAAAAGATCATTTCACCCTTAAAATTCTAGCCCAGATATGCCCCTTCCATTAGCGTTCCTATTGGTGCATTTTATGCATAATAAGCAGTACTCAAAATTATACAGGTGAACTAAAATTTGATTTAGTCTAATTGAGAAAATCCCTAAGGCTTAGTAGATTTCCATTGTAGTTGCAGTCAACTGATTGCATTTGAGGTTCCACCAGATGGCCATAATAGAAATGGGATTCCTCATACCAAGTATTTTACGCTACTGCAGTGACAAAATAAAGGTTGAGGATATAGAAAAATGGAGTGGATATAAGCCAAAGTTAGAAGCCCAAGTGTTTATTGGATTGAGAGATTAGAGTATGTATTGGCAGGGCTATGAGATTTAATCCAACATATCTATAAATTTTTTGCACCGAGGCAAAAGCACTAAATGTAATTTCTACAACTTTGGCAACTCCCTATGAAGTTAAGGGCTGTGTGAGCAAGACTCTTTATGTTATCAAATACTATCTTTACTTATTAGTGGAATATAATTATTAATTAAAATTGTATCAGATGATGGTTGGTCAAACCACTTGCATCATTTCCCTCCACTTGACTAAACATCAGGTAACAAAAATGAGTGGTGGTCAGATAAATTAGTAGGAGCTAGAGGTAGAGGCCCAGAGTGTGGGTAGTGCTTCTTTAGAAACTTGGCATGCACTTTATTGACAAAGATGTCTCTTAGTAGGATACTTAAGAGTGTAGGTATCCATTGGTGTCTTCTATATGATCTCAAAGGATCATCTCTAAATATGCGTTAATTTTCTGGTCCATCCAAACCCATGATCGTCATAATATCAGACCAATTCACCTAAGCTTAAAAGTAGTTAAGGTTCTGCGGTCCTTTTTATCATGTGCTCTAGCCTGAACTTCTGAGGCAGAACATTTGTGTTAGCAGAACCTTAAAACTGAATCAAAGTTTGTGTGAGCTTATCAAGACATATATTAGGACTCATATTCTCTTCTGCAACAAATGAATATAAACATGGGTAACGTGGGCTGTTTCCCATATAGTAAAGTGAGTGGGGAGTTCCCTGTGGCTTTATTGATATGCAATGTTGTATGTGAATATGGTGGAAAGCAGAGAAATATTCCAACTGGACGCTTTGCCTGTGACCAACTTATTGTCAACAACAACCAGCATACCATTCATCCGTTTTACAGTGACGTTGGTCTCTAGGTGATAGGGGGTAGATAGTACACCATGTATGCCCATTAGATCTTAAGCTTAAAAACATTTGGAATGTAAAATTGGTCCCATTATCTTTCAGAAAAAATTAGGGGCAACCATGCCAATAAATAAAATCCTCAGGAATGAACTTAGATGTAATGGTGGCCCCTAAGTCCCTGATTGCCTTTCCTCTACCCACTTGATCAGATGATCAATGGACACAATAATATATTTAAACTGACAAGTAGTATTGTTCAAGGGCCCCACAACGTCCATGGAAACTGTGTGCCAGGCAAGAACAAGTTTAAACAATTGTTGAGATGTGGCTTTTTGATAGGCAGCTTCAGCTTAGCATTTGTGACAATAGCTAAACGCCTCATGGATATCACATACATGGAATCCCAATAGTAACGGGATTGTAGTTGTTCAAACGCTTTCTTAAATTTGCAGTAGCCCATCGCCTTATGATTGGCAATGATCAGATTCTCCTATTAAGTAGGCCTAGGGGACAAAATGGGTTGTTCAACAATAATCTTATATAGGTTCCCATCTTCCACAAAAGTTTTTTTAAATTTTGTTCAACACCTATAAATCTTGATAGAATCATTGCCATATTGCTGATTAATCATTTTGTAAAATAGTTCATTGTCTTTATCAGCCAGTAAGGCTATGATAGGCAACCTAGAAAGTCCATCTGCATTTTGATGCTTTACACCAGGTCGTGCTGAATTTCAAAATTGTATGCTTGTAACCTTAAGGCCCAATGAGCCAACTGTCCTTCAGCTCTTTTGGATTCTAAAACAGCGCAAAGAAGCATGGTAAGCTACTATGGTTAAATGCACTCCATGGATATAAACCTGAAATTGTTTGCAAGCGTAAATGACAGCTAAGCACTCTTTCTTAGTAACATTATAATTCTAATAATGTATGTCCAGTATTTGACTGCAATATGAAACGGGGTGTTCTTCCCCCTCATCATTGAGCTGATATAAACCGCCCCTACAGCAGTAAGGGATGCATCTGTCTGAATAATAAATGGTTCATTAAAGTTCTTTTACGTTAGTAACAACTCTTGGGTTAAGCTAAGTTGTAATTGAGAAAAGGTGAGCTGTCAGCCTTCCATTCAGTTGAACGGATTCCCGGTCTTAAAAAGTGAAATAATGGGTCACCTATTTTATAAAGTTTAAGAACTGGCAATAATACTTAATTATATTTCCCAAAAATGCATGAATATCACACTTTCTACTCAGTCATGTCATTCGTTTGAGAGCCTCAAACTTAGCGGGCTTAGACTGTAAGAATTGTTTATCAATGAAAAACCCAAGATAATCAAGTTGCTCTCAGGAGAAGTTATACATACGCGGCTTAATTTTAAGATCTGATCTGGTGAACTGGTGAAACACCTCTTCCAAGTACTGTAAGTGTTCAGTAAACACATTAGAAAAAACTTACATGTTGATTAGATAAACTAGGACATATGAGATCTTAAAATTGCCTAGTATTTTGTCCATAGCCTGTTAGAAAGGTCCTGGGGGTGTTGCACACCCTGGCAGCATCCAAGTGGATTGATACAACCTTGGGCACTTATCATCGTGCACTTTTACTGCTCTTCATTAGGTAGCTTGATTTGCCAGTAGCCAGAAATTAAATCCATAGACAAGTTATATTGAGCGCCCTCATGTGGTCTAGTGCTTTTTTGTTTTATGTTAAAGGATGAGAATCCTTTTTTGATAATGTATTGAGCTTCCATGATCTATTATCACATGGTTCATATTATCTTTCTTTTTAATAATCAACACTGTGGAGCCTATGGACTCTTGGGGGCACCAACATACCATATTTCACTAGCTGGTTAATTTTAGTATCAACTACTTCATCCGCCGCCTCTTGCGCCTAGTAGGATGAAAGCAAATGGGAAGATGGTTTCTGGTATCAATTTGATGCAACACATCATTTGCACAACCCAAATCACAATCGTTTTTTTGCAAAAATCAAACTACACTTAATAAAGTTTTCAAAAGCTTGGTCATTCTCCTCCTCAGTTAACCCTGATAGGATTTCCTGCGGTACCAAAGCACAAAAAAAAGATCAGTATTTCCAGTAAGGCCCAGTTCCTCCAAAGTTTCAAATTCATTAATATTTTACTTCCTCAACTTGGAGAATATATATGAAAGAAACAATTTGGTGTCGCTTTGTTTAAATATAATAGGAATATAAGTTGTTTAGTATTGCTTAATTTTCCATGGTCAGGAAGGATAATCCCTGGCGTGGTGGCAGGTTCAAGATTAGAACAGCAAAAATGGCATGAATATTTCTCTATATAAAACTTGGGGAATTTCCAGGTTAATTTCCAGGTTAATTTCCATCCTATTATAAGTTGATGGTCCACGGAATAGTAAAATTACAAATAGCCAACAGCGGAGTACCATTAGTTTACATAACTTGAGTAGGCAACCAACAAGTGTGGCCACAAATCTATTTGTTCTCCAATGGTGCTATTCCATTCTTTATGAGACTAAACAATCTTCTGTTTATGAGGCGCCAAGCCCTCAGGTTTCCAGTTATAATAAATTGGAAGATTTTGTCCTAGTACCTTCAAAGTGTTTTCTTCATATCAGTTTTAACCTCATAAGTTCTCAGTAAGGAGGTTTCAAAAAGAAAGTCATAACCCTGACTTGGTAGCACTATAGCTGGAGTTGATAAAACTAATGAACTGAACCACATTGGCAGCGCACTATATGCACCTAATGAGGAGATCATCTGGGGCCCCACGGTACCATAACTTTACAAAAGTCAATATCCAGCACCAGACCAAGTTTTTCACCAGTTTACTACACAATTTTAATTGGTGCCCCACTTCCCATAGCAGCTCTTACTTTGAGACTATTAATGGATAATAAAAATGTACGTGCATTCAGCAGCACAAGCATCAGCTGAGTTGAATGTGTTAACATCTAAAGACATCTGATTTCCCTAATTGAGATTGTAGGTCAGCACATAATAGCAGACTAATTTCTCTTAGACCATTAATAGGTATGTCCGCTTGGACTCCATTTAACTTGTAAATACCACCTGAGGTGACTGGAAACTCGTGCTGCTCTAGCTTTTTGCACATAAGACTTTCTTACTACTACTGGCAATTACTAGTCTTCACGTTTGTTTAAAGAATGGGTGGTAACTGCTACCACATCATCCACAATTACTTGGTGCAAAGCTGAAGGCGGGGCATCCATATTGGACAATGGCTTAATGGAATGCGATTTCAGAAATATTGTCTTACTTGGGATATTCTAGAAGGTGAAAGAGTAGAAAATCCTGTTTCTACTCCGCTCACTCTTTACCCAATTCTTCCTTTTTTACCAGGGTTCATGGAATAAACCTTGAGATTGAATCCCAAACTAGGGCAACTATTGGCATAAAGCCCCAGGTTTTTACAAAGGGAACAAGATACCTGATCAATATCAGGCTTCTGGAAGTGAGGGCCATAAAGCTGAGCTAATTCATTTTTTAGGGAGATGACTTTGCCAGAATTTTCACCGAACTCCTGATGGCTTGGGTTAAGAGCCTCAAAAGTGGCAATGCAGCAGCGAAGATAATTTTACAATATGAGTAATATCATTCTACTTATTTTACACAGTAATTAGAACAAAATACAATCATTTGTAGGGCGCACAGGCATGACACAGGGCGATTTGGGCATCAAATTATTCAACACCTTGTCTCCTTACAAAACTTGAGCTACATAATAAAACTGTATGCAAAAGGTGAAACGGACTCATCCTTATTGAAAGTGAAATAAAGAAAAAACGTTTTATGCATTGTCATCCATTCCACTCTGTCAAACTCTTTCACAATTAGGGCAGGGGCATTGCTTTAACTCATATCAAATTTTTTCTTTTGGTTATTATATATTACTGACTTATAGAGTCCAGGGAATTCATTAATGTAGCCAACTTAGTAGCCTCAGGGCACCACCCATACTTGGTTCAAATAAAGCGGTAAAGTTGTGTACATTGCCATTTTTTATCAAATTTAGCTAGATAAAATCGATTAAATGGAAGCTGGTACCCCATACACAAGGCACTGAGGCGTCAGAAATTTGGATTAAACTTCAGATCTAACTGATGGTGCAGCAAGCGGGCTATACTGTTGAGCCACTAGCACAGTCAGGTTAAGAATTCAGCTGAAGCCTAATCGCCCGCTGCAATATTTTTTAATACTGAGTAAATTGATAATTTTGTATTTTAAGATGTGAACTCACAATGGAGTTGATTAAGTACCCACAAAAATGTCAGCGTTACGCCATAATCTATTGTTCAACCAGTTCAAGATTCTGGTTGACAGCGGTGATAAGTGTCTTTAGATTCTTAATCTACTGTCCTTGAGTTAAAAACTGGGTCCAATGGATACTCTTCTTTGGGAAAGAGTACTGATTATTGAAGACTGGCTTCGTTGATGATTGTTCCTAGAGATTAATTGCACAGGTCAATTATGTGCACAATTTGCATTGCTTGATAGTAATATATATGAGCAATAATAGTATGACTACTAATATCCATAGTTGATTAAATAAACCAGATGTGGTCCAACGCTAAACTTGAAATAGTCCACAAAATCTTGATTATGTTGACAAATAGGGACTTCTTCCCTATCATGGCTGACTAAATCAACTTTTAGATTCAGAGGATCCCAGCCTTAGTTCACGTCAAGCTGAGTCAGCGGAGATCGACGTCAAAAGGTCTACTTCTCTAAGAATATCCCATCCTTACTCTTATCACACAAAAGAGTCAACAAATTTTTGTATTACATCAATAATAAACTGAAGATGAATCAAACTTATTAATCCTACTATGATCTTCTTTATTGATAAAATTACTAGGAATATATAGGGAGAATTTAACACTCAACTCTTCAGTTGGCGCCTCAGCCATTAAATGGAAGCCATTGCCGTTTAATTAACCTATGAAGTATCTTCTAGCGATGATCTTCTCCTTCAGGTTAAAGATTCCTCCGTCAGACATCCCAGAGACCTGAAATGGAAAGAGCCAGAAAACATGTCCCTAACACTCCCGCTTGATCACAGCAAACCACCCACATTTGGCTAGCAAGCTGTTTAGGTAATAGGACTCTTAACCCATTCTAGCAGGTCATGAATCAACTGATTGATTCTTAGTTGCAGGCGGAATCACTCACCTCACAACTGCAATTAAATTCCCAATTAGTCAGTGATGAAACCCAACTGATTTAATCAGTACAACTAATAGTTAATCAATAATTAACTATCAGATGTCCCCATTTCGTCAGCAACTCTGCCCAACAAGATCTCAGGAATTTGAAAAGATTGATCCCTTACAGATTTGAACCTGGCAAATTACGCAAAACCCCCCAGACATTATTAACCCAAAATTAAAGTCAACCAATATTCAATTCATTTTCTAGCAGGACTTATCCCCAAGAAAACAAGCAAATAACCTAGGAAGCTGGAAAGGTGGGCAAAAATTTTAACACATCCACCCACTTGCATAGATTTTCAGCGAGAATAAGATTGGGACAGGAGAATACTGCCTCAGAACAGGTCAAATACTTCTTAGTTCTAGTAGAGTACAGCTGTTCTGAACTCAACGATGCTCATGACAACCTTTGGCCTGTGATTTTCTTTCTTTATTCCTCGCTGCCACCTTCTCAGAGCGTGGTCTTCATGACTCACTGCCATGCCAGTCTAGTCAGTTTGTTCATAACAATGCTAATCCTGGAAAGTCAGTTTTCCCCCTAGTCAGAGAATATGACCCTTCTCCATATTCAGGATTTTGGTTTGGCGTCCTTGATTCCTTAATCTCCATCATTGTCCTTGACAGGAGATTACAACCATTTGTATTTTTTCTTGCAACAAAAATAAGAAAAATCTATATATTGCTTTTGTTTTTTTTTCTCTTAATAACTTTTTTTTGCTCATATCATTCTTTTATTTTTTTTTCTTTTTTGAAGAGCTTATTTCATAAATTATATATTAATTTCGCCGAAATAAGAGTAAATTAGAGCTTAATCTACACCAAAGTTGATAATCTCAAACGTTATAAAAAGTCTGTCATCCCCCTCTCTTACAGCTCATATGTCAAATTCTAACTCTTGGTACCAGCAATATTTTGGCAATCTTTCTTCTGAATAAGACCGCCTCCATGATTGATGAGTTGTTCTTCTCAGAGAAATCTCTTTTATAGTCTCCTTAGGACCCATACTACAAGTCAAGAGCATGTAGGTAGTCCTTACGCTGAACTATTGGAAATGGTATCCAATCCCAATGAAACCAGAATAGCGACCATCTCAAACAAATTGCTGCCAATTCTCCCTCTTCCATCAGTTCCCAAATTAACTTGATACTATGCTAGATTTGGCTCCTTTTGCAGATAATTCCATTATAGTTGTCAAACCTCTTGAAGCAATTCTGTCCAATATCAGTCAGTTGTTTTGTGCCAGCTCCAAATTGCTTCCAGAGTTCTTTTTTCAGTTCAATATATATTATAAACCAGCTGTTCTTTTGACTGAACTAACTATTAGGAATTGAGAACATTTTGAGCTCCCCTATGCAGAATTTAGGAACCGAATAACTGAGTCCCTTGATGAGGCTCTGAACACTATAATCTCTCAAGCATCTTATACTGATTTTTCAGACTATGCTCTTTGTTTTGTGGGTCGAGTCCTTTGAAGTTGGACCACAAAGCTTCTGGCCTCCCCCAACTTACATTGTTTGTTGTTATTCCAATTAAAAGAAGCTTTTAGTTGTCTCCTTCAGGATGCCATTTGCTCTTTGCACAACTACCTTATTTCTGGTGCTTTGCATTAATACCTCACTCTCATGTCTCTGATTGGGGCATGATTTGGCAACCTATGTCTAGTATCCCTTGCTCTATGCTGGCCCACATGTTTGACGTTCTTAATGAAGCTCTTTAGCAAGCACTCAAGTCTTATTTTCTGGTAATGGTGCCATGACATGACTATTTGGGATTTATTTACTGACTGCCTCTTTCTTTTCTGTTGCTTTCCTCCCTGATATGAGGTATTGCATTTAGAAAGTACCTACATTTCAATTTCTCTTCCCCTCGTTGTGTTCTCTCAGGGTTCAGCTTCTGCTCAGCAAACTTGGCTTTGAGTAGGTCTAGCCCTTGCTAGCATTCAATCTCAAATAGATTATTAAAGGTTTATTTACTCCTACTGTCATACATTCTTCCTCCTCCAAGAGGCGACATAGGTTGAATCATCCCCAATTTGAGGAAATGAATAAAAAATTATAAAATATATGTGATGTTTTTTTTTTCTTTTTCACTTATTTTATCATATTTTTATTGTATTTTTAGAATTTATATAGGACATGACCTTTACTTGGTTCATCGGTCCATTTTTTTCAATATTCCCTCTAGAATGTTTCCTAGGTATTCTCTGACCTACCAGTTTTCATGGTTATAGATGTCTTATTTTTTAAGACTTAACCATCTAATTTTGGTTCAACGGTCCTTTTTTTGGACTTAACAAAATATCAGGACATAACCATTTTAATAATTCAGCGGTCCTTTGGGAACAATTTCGTTATTTTATCTTAGATCCAATGCTTTAGATACTTAGCATAAACCCTGTTAAAGTTTTTCCATCTGCAAGGTTCTTGATGTAATATTTATCCATTGACATATTGGAAATAATCTCAAATGGACCAAACCACAGCGCATAAATTTTTTTTTCTTATTTTAAATCCATGCGTGTCACAATAGGCTAACCTATTGCCTACATGGTATTTGGATAATGCCAGTCTTTTCTTATTGTCCGTCATCTTAGCCTTGATCTTTTTATTTAAAATCATATCAAATGCTTGCAACTGCATTTTAATCAGAAAATTTGAAAGTTGGAGTAATTACTGCTCAGTATCATCCTTAATGTTGGTTTGACCACCAAATATAGAATTGGTGGTAATGCAGCCTTCCTTAGTTACATGATTCAATTGGCATTTTCTCATCACCATATGTTAACTAATGTTGTATGCAAATTTTACCAAACTGAGGTAGGTTCCCCACGCAGAAGTTTTTACAGCAATCAGCTTCCTCAGCGTCACGGTCAGCATTCCAATTACTCAATCTGATGATCCGTTTGTTTCTGACTAGTAGGGTACTGACACAACTCCTCAGATTAATATATTTCATTCAACCTTAGGTTCACATGGGACGTGAAATCCGTTCTGTTGTCACTCAACAAGACTTTCAAGCATCCATGGCGATAAACAACTTGATCCAGGATAAACCATGTCATACTTGTTGTTTCCACTCTCACCAGGGCCTTCATCTTAACTCATCTGATCAGATGCTTGATCGCAACTATAATATTTGATTCCCCCATACTCATAGTCAGTGGTCTCATCACCTTTATGGACACTGTATGCCAGGCAAATCCATGGCAGACCAGTCAATATCCAGTTGTGTCTCTTTGTGTGGTTTATGCAACTGGCATTCCACGCAGCAAGCCAGATAATCTCCTACATCATAGTTGATAAACTTTTAGTAACAATATTGTTAAATGTGGTCAGTTGTCTTCCTTAGGCCTCCATGCCCAAAAACCTTATGTGCGGCTTGAACTATTGCCGCTTGTTCTGATGGTTTTTGGAATAACAGTCATTTTCTGTCAATTGTCTTAAATACTTGTCCATCCTTGGTCTTGGTGTTTTCCATTGCTTTTCAAAGTGCACCTTAAATTTCTTGGGGTTTATTCCCGATTTCACCAGAAAACATTATCTGAAACAGCTCATCAGCCTTTTGGTATACCACTTGGACCATTGGTAACCTTGATAAGCTGTCAACATTTTAATGAGAAGCTCATTCTTGGAGTGACTATATCAAATTAATAAGCTTGAAGCTTCAGTGACCATTGGGCCAGACGGCCTTCTGATTCTTTCAGGTTATGCAGCCAACTCAGGGAGGAGTGTTCCATAATCACTTTAAAGTGTGTACCATGAGTATACACTTGAAACTGCTTACAGGCATAAATCACCGCAAGGCAATCACTCAGTAATGGTGTAATTCCGTTCTGCTACTGATAACGTTTGGCTCACATAAGCTACCAAGTGCTCATCACCAAGTTCATCCACTTGACTCAGGACAGCACCAATTTCTATTAACAAATCATTAGTCTATATTTTAAACTCCCAGTTGAAATTTGGATATTTCAAAAGCGGAGAATTTATAAAGATACTGATATAACTCATCAAAAGAATACTAGGCCTCATTATTCCTTGCAAATCCTTTCTTTGAATCCTTCAGCAAATGGAAAAGGAGCTTGGTGATTCTCATAAAATCCCATATGAATTTATGGTAATATCTGATCATTCCAAAGAACACTTGGATACCTTGGACACTTATTGGGAAGGCCATCCGCTCTATGGCTTCAATCTTCTGAGTTTCCGGTGCAGACCATTGGAGTTGATGACAAACCCCATATATTCCAACACTTTTTTTGAAGTGGCACTTCCTTGGCTTGATTTTCAGATTAGCCTTGAAAAGTCTCTTGAAGACTTCTTAAAAGTAATGCAAATGGTCAGCAAAGGTTCTACAGACTACATTTATGTATTAAAGTACACCAGAATGCATGAAAACTTTAAGTCATTTAATATGGCGTCCATGGCCCTTTGGAACGTTGCAGGCGCATTGCAAAGACCTTGGGTGTGACGGTTGAGGTCTATCCTCAGCATCACATTGCCTGATCTTTGCAAGACAGGGCAGGCTGTGTCTGTATGTATGGAGGAGGAGGGGCGTTGGTTCTGGCAAGGACGCCTAAGGGGCCGGAGCTTGGAGTAGGCCAAGGAGCAAGATGGGCATCCAAGTCGGAACAAAACGGAAAAACGAGTAAAATGGGTAGTTTCAAGATTCAATTTGGATTCGAATTGAGAATGGAATGTAACGGGTGCTTGGGAGTTTCGCGGTTCAATTGGGATTTGAAATGGAACTGGCGCGGAACTGTTGAGGATTGGAACTGGCACGGAATCATTGAGTAAGGATTCCGCGATCCTGCTGTAAAGTTTACACCAAACATCATTCAAGCTGGCACCATAAGCTTATATTATATTTTATTTTAGCTTTTAACATGCGTATATAGGGAAGGAACTGGGAGCTGGAGGCTTCTCAGTTCTGTTTTCTATCAACTTGGCTAAATATTAAATAAAAGAACTTAAAATTCATATATTTATAATTTGGTTTTATTTAAAGATATTGCCTAACTGCAGCCATGTTTGGCTTAAATCAACAAGAATTGGACTTTGAGAGTGAGCTTGGGAGGGCTATTGCCTCCTTTTTATACCTTGTCTTGGAGTCAAGGCATGTTGCTGGGGTTAAGTATACTTGCAACTGTCTTCCAGGGGGTGCTTGTCCAATCTTGTAGCGCGCGCACCAGGAGAGTAGTATCAGAATCCTGTCAGCCCTACGGTCTTTAACATGGATCCTGTTGCCTAACTCATTTGTGGCTCATTGGAAGGAGCCAGTGCGTTACATTAAACAGAACTCATTTACTTTCCTGTCGTTGTAATGGCAAGCAAAAGAGGTGCCAGAAGAAGTTGTGTTTCCAATGTGGTATAACCATACTGCAGCACTCTTGATGGTGATATTCTCAACCATTTTTTTGCTTCATGAATTATACCAGGTTTTAGAGTGTGTGTCCCGGGATGGTGGGAAAGTGGTAGGGACTGGGAAGGACAAAGGAAGAATTCCCACGGTTTTAAAATCGGAAGACTTGGAACTGATCCACAAATCGTTTAGCCGGGTTCAGTTTCAGGGATGTTTGACAAAGGCAGCGGGTAGAGAGGATTCGTTTGCCTTGCAGTTAAGTCAGGTTCTGTTGGCACTTCCAGTAAAGCAGTCAAACTGGGTGCGAGAACTTTTAGAAGAGCAGTCAGGGTTACCCGTATTGGTGGAGGAATGTCTGGATTGGATTGACTGTGCAGCATGTCCAGATGAGGCGCAGGATTCAGCCTGGGCGGCGTTACTGCAGTGTGGTCAAGGGAAGAAGTCAGTGGAGGATTATGGCCAGATGTTCCGTGCATTGGCAAGAGCAGCAAAGGCAGAATGAGACTCAGCTTCCAAGTGCATGTTTTGCCAAAACTTGCAAGCTGATTTATTATTGGCTTTGGCGGCGGTGAAACCTGCAGCGACGTTGGAGGAAGAGGTGGGTTTAGCCTTGCAGGTAGAGCGACAGTTGAGTTTGGTATGGGGCCTTCAGGAATTTGTGCGACCCCCAGGGGGATTCTGAGGACAGAGTGGTGGAAGAAGGGCAGGTGTAGAGCCCATACATGGTCCTAAGGGGTTTAGCTATGTGAGGAAGGAAAGAAGAGTCAAGGAAATCCTGAGGGTATGGTTGAGGGGAGATGGGGATTCCCATCGAGATTACCACTCAGGATCCTGAGGCTCAGAAATAAGAAGGCTCCTTATAATTTTTGTAAGAAGCCAGTGAATCCGGTGCCTCAAAATAAACCGCTTACTTCATCTTATCCTTATCTGATTTTGCCTGTCAATGTGCTTGTGGGGATGAAGGAAGGGATTGCGGTGAAGTTCTAGCTTTGATTGACACCAGAGCTGGGGAAAATTATGTTGAGAAGAAGTGGGCAAGAAGCCATGGATTGTCATTACAGAAGGATGGATGGGTGTTGTTGGCAGAAGCCTCCAAAAACGGCGGTATGGCGAGTGCAGGCCAAGGTCCTGTTGAGGCAAGGCCTGGAGGTATTCAGGAGGAGTTTCACGCTGTAGCTCACCTGCCACATTAGGTGGTTCTTGGGGATGAGATGGTGGCACCATTTCTGCCCACAGTTTGATATGAAGAGAGAGAGGGTTTTTTTGTCACCTAGAGGTCAGGGGACGTGTGAGTGGACGTTTCAGTCCCAAGGTTCGTTGGTGAAGCACATGGGGTGGAATCACCTCAAGTGTGTCAGTGGAAGGATTGCTGAGGGAGTATCAGGATTTTGCGGAGGTGTTTGAGCCTAAAGGTGATGCGCCTTTTTCGCCTACAGGGGATTTGCATTTGGATTCTGGTTCAAGGAAGGCTCTGAGTTACCAAAGGGCTGTCCAGTCTATCCGTTGAATCCATGGGCCCGAGAGGCATTGGAGGATTATGTCCATAAGATGCTGGATATGGGTTTGATTGTGCCTTCCAAGTCGCCGGTGGTTTTGCCAGTCCTGTTGGTTCCCAAGTCAGGGGGAGTTACGTCCTTGTGTTGATTTCCGACGCCTTAATGAGGTGATGGAACCTGACCCTTATCCAATGCCACTCATGGAGAACATTATTCCCATGATCTCCGGGTGTGAGGTGTTCACCAAATTGATTTGGTGGACGCTTTTAATCAAATTCCTGTTCGCCCTGAGCACCAGCGGTATACGGCATTCAAATGTCATCTGGGAAACTTCGAGTATAGGTTATGCCATTTAGCTATGCAATGCCCCTGCGGGTTTTCCAGCGCATGATTGATCATGTATTGGGGGACTTAGTGGGTAGGTGTTGTGTTGCTTATATGGATGACATCCTGGTGTTTTCCAGATCGGCACAGGACCATGTGTGGATGTGAGAAGTGTGTTGGAGGTGGTTAGGAACGCGGGCTTGAAATTGAAGCCGTCCAAGTGCGAGTTCAATAAGGAATCGGTGTCCTTCCTAGGGAACGTGGTCCTCAAGAAGGGATAGCAATCTGTCCTGATAAGTTGCGGGCGGTGCAGGAATGGAAGGCTCCTGGGAATAGGACTGAAGTGCGAAGCTTTTTGGGAGTGGTAAATTTCGTGCGGAGGTTTTCTAGGGATCTGGCCCAATGGGCTGTGTCATTGACAAGACTGACGGGAAACGTGCCGTTAGTTTGGGGGGAGGCTGAGGAGAGGGCATTTCAGCAAGTGAAGACGAGTCTGCTGACAGCCCCAGTTCTGTCACACCCTGACCCAAACAAACCATTCGTGGTAGAGACTGACGCATCAAATTTTGCACTTGGAGCCATGTTGTTGCAGGAGGGTAAAGATGGGGTTGAACATCCTGTCTGTTACTTCAGTCAGAAAATGGCACCAGCTGAAACAAACTATCCAGTTTACGATAAGGAACTTTTGGCAATAGTTGCAGCTTTAGGGGAGTGGCAACACCACCTATTGTATGCCAGGCACCCAGTTGTCATCCGAATGGACCATTGAGCCTTAGAATACTATAAGTCCCCACGCCTGATGAACCAGAGGCAGGCCTGGTGGCACTTAGAGTTGGTTCAATATGACCTGAGGATTGAATACAAGCCTGGGAAAACAAAATATCTTGCCAGATTTATTGAGCTGTGATTCTGGTCTGGTGTTTTCCGATGAGGAGTTGAGGAAGCTCAATATAGCCATGATGTTGCCACAGAACCTGTTTGCAACGATCCAGGGCTAGAGAGAAGGAATGGCAGGAAGAATCTGGACTGCACAGCAAAGATGTAAGCTGGGCCAACGGATAAGAGAAGAGACAGGAGAAGGTGAGGCAAGCAGGGGGCATGCAGGATCAGTTTGAGGTGGTATCATACGCCATGAGGGAAGGATTTGGGTCTCTGTAAAGAGTCTGCAACAAGAGGTAATGGCAGCTAATCACGACCATCCTCTGGCAGGTCATCCCAGCTTCCTCAAGAGAAGATGTTAGATCTTGTTCGCCGTCACTATTTGTGGAGAGGTGTGTGGGTGTGGCGGTGCGGAAGTATGTTTCGCGTTGTGTGGTTTGCGCCAGGGCAAAGGCCCAACGGGTGGCACCAGGGGGGAAATTGAAGCCGCTTCAAATTCCTTCTAGGCCATGGTCCTCAGTGAGTTTGACTTCATCACAGGACTGCCCAAGTCACAGGGGATGGATGCCTTGATGGTGGTGGTGGATCACCTGACTAAATATGCAGAGTTTTTCCCTGTTTGGTCAACCATTTCTGAAAAGGTGGCAGGACAGATTTTTGTAATGAGATTTTCTCCAGACATGGGGTGCCTGAAGAGATTGTGTTGGATTGTGGTCCGCAATTTACATCTAAATTTGGCTCCACATGTTGGGGAATCTAAAGATCAAGGCTTGCCATTTGTCAGCATACCATCCTCAGTCAGATGGCCAAACTGAGAGAGTAAATCAGATATTGGAGCAATATTTGAGGTGCTATGTCTCAGGGCGGCAGGATGACTGGGTATATTGGGTGAAGCTGGCTCAATTTGCTTATAACAATCATAAGCATTCATCCACGGGTATGACCCCGATTTTGAAAATCACGGCCAACACCCAGAGGGTATGGGGCCCAGGGAGCAAGGTCGGAATCCAGCGGCAGATGAGCTGTCATGAGATACTCGGGACACCCTGGCGCTCCTGAAGAAGAATTTGGTGGTGGCGGTCGTGGCTCAGAAGAGGAAGGCGGACTGGCATAGATCTGAAGGTAGAGCTTTCAAGAGAGGTGATTGGGTCTTGGTGAATGCTCAAAACTATGCCTTGCCTGTAAGGAGCCGGAAATTAGGCGCCAGTGGCGTTGGGCCCATATCAGGTAGTGAGGGCGGTGAATGAGGTGGCATTTGAGCTGAAGCTCCCAGAAGGGTCAAGAGCCCATCCGGTGTTGCATGTATCGCAGCTCAAGCCATTCTTTGGCCAGCCACCTGAAAGCGTTTCTCCTTTATTTCCAGCTGGAGGAGGAGCCGAAGAGTATGAATTTGAGGAGATTCTTGACACTAAAGTGGTGCAAGGACGTCGTTCATTCTTGGTACGTTGGGTGGTCATCCTATTGAGGAGTCCACATGGCAGTCAGCTAGGGATTGTGCCCGATGTCCTGAGAAAATCCAAGAGTTCTTCCTGTCTAGGGGGTGATGTGACGGTTGAGGTCTATCCTCAGCATCACATTGCCTGATCTTTGGTAAGACAGGGCAGGCTGTGTCTATATGTATGGAGGAGGAGGGGGCATTGGTTCTGGCAAGGACGCCTAAGGGGCCAGAGCTTGGAGTAGGCCAAGGAGCAAGATGGGCGTCCAAGTCAGAACAAAACGGAAAACGAGTAAAATGGGTAGTTTTGAGATTAGATTTGGATTTGAATTGAGAATGGAATGGAATGGGTGCTTGGGAGTTTCGCGGTTCAATTGGGATTCGAAATGGAACTGGCGCGGAACTGTTGAGAATTGGAACTGGCATGGAATCATTGAGTAAGGATTCCGCGATCCTGCTGTAAAGTTTACACCAAACATCATTCAAGCTGGCACCATAAGCTTATATTATATTTTATTTTAGCTTTTAACATGTGTATATATGGAAGGAACTGGGAGCTGGAGGCTTCTCAGTTCTGTTTTCTATCAACTTGGCTAAATATTAAATAAAAGAACTTAAAATTTATATAATTATAATTTGGTTTTATTTAAAGATATTGCCTAACTGCAGCCATGTTTGGCTTAAATCAACAAGAATTGGACTTTGAGAGTGAGCTTGGGAGGGCTATTGCCTCCCTTTATACCTTGTCTTGGAGTCAAGGCATGTTGCTGGGGTTAAGTATACTTGCAACTGTCTTCCAGGGGTGCTTGTCCAATCTTGTAGCGCGCGCACCAGGAGAGTAGTATCAGGAATCCTGTCAGCCCTACGGTCTTTAACATGGATCCTGTTGCCCAACTCATTTGTGGCACATCGGAAGGAGCCAGTGCGTTACATTGGGGATCCAAGTTGGTTGGTATAGCCCCTTTGGGGTGATGGTCGCACACTTATCCTAGTATTCAGTTGGCAAATTGATTTGACAGTATCCCAAGATTAGATTATTGTGAAGAAATACTTCACTTCTACCAATTGACCTAAAGAATCATTGATTTGTGGTAGTAAATATGAATCATATTTAATTATCTTATTCAGCCTCCAATAGTAAATCACAACCTTATTAGAGCTATCCTTTTTCTCCACTATCAGGATAGGGATCACCCAGGGGATTGATGATGGAACTAGGAGCACATGCTCCATTAATTTGCTAATTTACTCACTACAACTTCAGCTGCCTTCAACTGTTGGATTATTCTCATCTGTATTGGTAAATTTTCCCTGGTGTCAACTTTATAAGTTACATTCTTCACACATCCTAAGTCATGATCATCCTGGGCAAAGATTTCCTGATACTTTTTGAATAGTTTGAGTCCTCCTCCTACTGTCTTTACATCAGATCAGCAAGTTGCTCTCAGTTGACCAATAAATTATCATTCTTGGAAATCCCTGCTGAAAATTGCTTCTCAGCAAGGTTACCAAACTCATGGAATTTTAGCAATTCCGCCATCAGGGTAAGATGTACAATTGTGAAAATATGATTTTTCTCAATCTTCATTAATTCTCCACTTAGATTTTCCAGTAGAACTCTATTTTTCCATGGACCAGCATCACTATTCCAGGCGCTACCCACAGCTCTACTCTGGACTTCTTTCAGGGGCTAACGACCTCAAATCATACAATACCTTGGGTATTTCCAAAGTCAATACTGTATCAACTGTTATCTGCAGCCTGGTGATATGGTGTTTGACGTCTTGGTTTGTCACAGGATTCCCTAATTTCCCAGGATTTCTGTCGGAATTTCTATTCGCTTTTGTACAACAAATTGCTAGTGAATCAAGATAATGCCATTGTTGTAGAATATATTAATTTTTAGTTCCTACTGGTAAGCCATTTCCCTGCCTCTCATATAGACCAGATGTAGCGTTTGACCCAATATGGTCAATGTATTATCCTTGAAGTTACATTTAACTCCATTTTCATTAAAACCTTTGTCCCAATTAAAATTTTATAGTTTTGGTTGTCCAAAACTATAGCTTGGGTGGACACCACCAGGGATTCAAATATGAGTAGTAATGCGCTATATGCTTCACATGAGATGGTTGTATTCAGCCTGGCGGTTCCATATTTTTTCTTGTGTTCTAAATTGGCGAGATTCTCATTTTCTTCACCAGTTTGTTAGAGACAACGTTAATCACCGCCCGCTGTCATAATTTCCCAAATTCATACTCGTTTGACAAGTATATCAGTATAAGTACACTCATAGTATTGCAATATAGTGTTTACTTAGTGTATAGCGGCGTTATTTGCCAAATGAGGGTGTGAATTATTTGCACTGACAAATCAGGAAAGATTCCTTAATAGCGCTTAGGGGAATTGACAGATTTGCCTCATCTAATTTGACCTTGGCCAGGTCATACAGATTCCCAGAAGATTGGATACTGTCTGCTAGTTGGCGTGCATATGGGCAAGCAACCTCCTTGATTATTTCAGGGTCAATCCCCTTTGCTCCAGCTCTGGCTACAGCATTAATGTCTAAATTGACCACTTGATAAAGCTGGTCCTGAGCGTCATTATCAACAGACAGATCACTGATGTTAATGTCCTCATTTAGGATATTAGGTGGAATGGGTTTAACCGCATCTCTATACTGTTCCACATCTATGCCACGGGCCCTTTTCTGAATCATGTGTGGGTCCGGTTCCTTTTCCTGGACCACGTTGATTTTCTCCTTTAGCTTCTTGCTGAAGCACTTAGCAGCAAAGTGGCATTTTCCTCTGCACTGGTGACAGAGCATTTTACTCTTGTCTGTCCATTTGAACCCCTTGTGTTTATTTCCATGCACTGTTCAATTAATTGATTCCTTAGCGGGTTTTGTCAATTTAAGGGATTCAAATTACAGACCAGGCTATGCTTGAAACTTTAATTAGGGGACTCAAACATGGCTCATAGCATCTTCAAGTGATCCGCCATTTGTAAGGTGGTTATTTTGGTAACCAACGTGGAAGACATCATTCAATGTAAATTGTGATAATAATGGAGAGCCGCTTGTAATGCAATCCGCATATCAAAATTAGTCAAAACTTTTGCTCCAACCAAAATATGTGATTCTAGGTAAAATCAGTCAGCGAAATTTGCTAAGGTTTTGTATTTCGGAATTGGTTCCCCATAAATTATTGCTTGCGTTTTGACATATGTAAGGACTTCCAAACTTTTTCACAATTGCATCCTTGACCTCCAAATAGGACCAGCTGTCCCCCTAAAGTTGAGGTAACACCAAGTTTTGGCAGTCCGTATCCAAGCAGTTCATGACCGTCAAAGCTTTTTGTTTATTGCTACACCAAAACATAATCATATTGAACAGGCGGAAGAACGCAGAAGCGTTATCCCTATGAAAAAGTGGGTAGTTTTGGCGTGGCTCTTAATTTCTCCAAAATTTCTCTAACCGCCACTCTTGGCTCAGCTACCAGACTGACTAGAGGAGTAATCTTTGAAGTCATCTCCAAAATGGTATCAAATGCTGTTGGCATAATCCTAGGAGTTCTGAAATTAGTAGCTGGAGCTCCTTGGGGCCTTTTCTTTGCGTTGGCTGCCGCATAGGGTTCACATTCTCATTTAGTATTCTTCAGTTTTTTACTTGTTTCACTAGTCATTCCATGTCTGATCTGAGTGAGCGCGAATGAACGCAATCCACCCTGCATTTTATTTTCATTAATAAAACTTCATTGATCAAATCTTCCTCTTTCTTCAATGACGCTACTTTTCTGATTAACTCATTGCTGAAATTGGAAAATTCTTCTAAGCCTGCCTCAATCTTAATGACTCTCTCCTCTATGGCAGCAAATTCTCTATGATTGGGTAAATTCAAGGATTTCTTATTGACGGTTGCCAATTCCATGCATAGATTTCTCAATTCTTCCAAATATGACAACGTAGATTGCTTATCTTACTCAATTACCCCCTGTAGTGAGCACCAAAACGTTGAAACTGGGTCCACTGGTTAATATTTTTTGGTTGAGTACTGATTTTTAAACTGGCTATGTTGACAATTGTTCTCAGAGATTAACTGCACATTTTAATTATGTGCACAATTCGCTTTGCTTGATAGTAATATATATATTAATATATATATGAGCAATAATAGTATGACTACTAATAAGTATAGTTGAATAAATAAACCAGATGTGGTCCAACGCTAAACTTGGAATAATCCACAAAATCCTGATTAGGTTGACAATTAGGGACTTCTTCCCTATCCTGGATGACTAAATAAAACTTTTAGATTCAGAGTTCTCAGCATTAGGAACTTTCCTTCTGAGTCAGTAAAGATCCACATCAAAAGGTCTACTTCTCTTTTAAGGATATCTTATCATTACTCTTATCACACAAAAGAATCAACAATTTTTTGTACTACAATAATAATAAACTGAAGATGAACAGAATTATTAGTGCCTTTATGATCTTCTTTATTAATAAAATTACTAGGGAATTTATAGGGAGAATTTGGCGCTACACTTCCCAGTTGGCGACTCAGCCATAAATTGGCATCCGTTGCCATTAAATTAGACTACAAAGTCTTTTGGCGATGGTCTTTTCCATTGGGCTAAGGACTCTCCGTTGGAAATCCCGGAGACCTGAAAACAGAAAGAGCCAGAAAAGTTTCTAATTTTACCGCTTATTCACATTAAATCAACCACTTTTGGCTATCAACATGCTTAGGTAATGGGAATCAATACCTACTATAGCAGGTCGCAAACCAACTGATTATTTTGCTAGTTGCAGGTGGCATCACTCACTTCACAACTGTTGATTAAATTCCAATTCAGTTGTTGATGAAATTGGTTGATCCCAATTGGTACACCTAATAGTTAATCAATGATAAACTATCAGATGCCCCAATTTTGTCAGCAACTCTGCTTGACGAGATCTTAAGCATTTGTATGGACTGATCCTCAATGATATTTTCCTGAAATTTACCTAAATCCTTAGAATTTAGTAACCCAAAATCAAAGTCAACCAATCTCTGTTTTATTCGCTAGTGGGACTTATTCCCTAATGAACTAGAAGATAACTTAGGAATCTGGAAAGGTGAGCAAAAATAACAACACCAGTAATTGAATAACAATATGAAATGAACCAATCCTATTCACAAAACACTGGGGAGCATGAAGAGTTACTCAAGTTTTTCTTAAGGCCGTCAGGATGGAGTTGAGGGTCCCAAAAGTAGCTACAAAAGCGGAATCTCAAGAATTCCAAGGTAAAATTTATTTGAGCCAGAGCCAGTTGCTTTACTATTTCTCCACTATGGAGATGAGTAGGTGGACCAAATATATGCTTGTCCTTTGGAGCGGCCAAGGTAAAAACCATAATTTGTGCTTGGGTAGCAGCAGAATTGTTACTTATGCTTATAGATGGGATTGATACAGGGTAGCAATTGTGCCCCCTATAGTGAGCATGAAAGTTAAGTTTGGAGCTTAGGTGTCATATAAAAGATGAACAATTTAACACACATAACGCACCAGATACCGTATGAAGACAGAAATTTGGGAAATTGTAACAACAATAAACCTTATTATCAGTAATAGGGAATTTATTAATCAAATGCAAGATCACACTGTAAAATAAAGTACTTCCAGTAGCTCAGGGGCTCTCTATAAACTTACTAGTAGAATACAAACTATCTACTTAGAGAAAAATACCCTTTTCAGATGGCAATCTCACTCAGATATACTCTCTCTACCATAGTTCTTATTGGTGCATTTCTTGGTTAATAAGCAGCTTAAGAATTGTAAACTACCGGCGTAATATTTTAATTTATCTAGGAAATGAGTTATAGGACTCAGAGAATTTTAACATAAGATCAATATGCCAGAATAATCAGAGTATGCCATATATAATTAAATTACTGGCGGCTGGCCATAATAATCATAAGAAAACCTGTTAACAATATTTTATGCTGACTTGGGGTAAAAAGCAGATTGATGCTGAACTACATAGGAGACAATTAGAAAAACGATGCCACAGCGTCAGTGAACAATAAATTAGCAGAATGATAAATGCGTTTGCAGGGATTTAGGGTTCAATTAAAGTAAAACAAAAATGACCAACCTCATATAAAAACGTGAGCTGAATGCCATATTAATTACAAAGAATAACCAAAGCCCTATATCTAAAGATTAGTTGTATATAGGTTCTATATAAACAAAAAAGTTATGAACTGATGGTTGGTCAATCCAAACCTATCTTTCACTTTAATAATTGAATCAAAGCATTTTTATGATTTTAAATTTTACAAAGAAAAAGAACTGCTCAAATTAATCTTAACAAAAATGTTAGTACAATTGACGCCTGCTGCCCCAGTGTGGAGTGGTGCACCGCCTTCTGGCGTTCTTAGGCTGCCAAAGCGCGCCCAGGCTGGCTCTGCTAGCCCTTCCAATTCCACCAGGCGTTATGTCCCACCTTGGAATTTAGCACATCATCTTGCAAGCTCACAGGCGGTGCTCCAGAGCCCTTTGGTGCTCCCTCTGAGCAATCTGCTTTTTGGCCTCTGGGTCTTGTATGGTAATATTTTACAATATGTGAGTGCGGCCATCATTGAAATGGCCATGACAGTTTTTAAATCCACAAGTTTTTATTGATTTTTCCCTTAAAGGTCTATTTTGACTTGGTCTTTGAGTCTGAAGCCCAGGCATTGGAAGCAGTAAAGCTGCTAATCATTTATAAAAATACATCAACTTCACCATTTGCACACAGCTCCCATCTGACGCCACTCTAGTGGTTCAGTTTGCTAAAGCCCTCCCATTTTTCCCTGAAACTCCCCTGCCACAAAATCGTGGAGGGATTCGCCATTTATGGCGCAGACCCCATGTTTTAGTTTGTGGTCCACAATGGGGCAGATCATTTAGCAGGGCCTCATGCCTTTGCAAAAATTTGCCCATTCCATTGCAACATCCACCTCACAATTCCCCCTCTGCACTGCAATCAGGTCTGCCCCTGATCATCCCTTTTTGGGTGCACGTCAAAAACGGCTGTGCCATCTGCCCCTTGTGCTTTGAACTTAATCATTTAAAGCACAAATGCCTGGAAGTTTCCACACAAGCTGCTTCTCCTGATTCCTCCTCCAGCGTTGGCCCAGCTGCCGCCATATCTATATTTCCAAGTGAGGATTGATCCTCCAGCCCCTTATCTTGGCAGTATCTGGCACCGCTTCTAAGGCAGCAGCCAAAAGAAAATTGTATTTACCTGACCATGCCCAGATGACTAATCTGGTCTCAGCTGAGCTGCCATGGTCAACAGTGCACACCAAGCAGTTTCTGCCACCCTTCCATTTCTTGTTTGGGCCAACAATGGCCGATTTCAATTTATTTATAGTGCTCAAATGGATTAATATTGCAGATCAGGCATATAATGCTAAGCCCAATTATGTCTTGGAGAAATTTTTTGTTAAACCTCCTGATTCACATCCATGCTATATTCGCTTTAAAACAATTATCCTATATATAAAAACAATATAAAATGGCAGTGGAAGCAGCTGCTTCCCTGCCAACGCTCTCCTCTTTCAACGTCTTCATGGGGCGATGGAGCCCCTTGTTAAGGGTATTTTCTATCCCCAATTTCCATCATGAGTTTGACAAAGATGAAAAATATAAATTGAAAAGCTCGCTTTTGGTGTGAGCTGCACATGAATTGATGCGGCAAAAACAATAATGTTTGATCCCAACTATCCCCAAACCCACCAGTGCATCAAGTTGTTCACTTGTGTGCCTTCTTTAATCACTTTTGCTGAGCATCAACTTGCTCAATATGTTGAAGTGATGGATAACGCTAGCCTTAATAATGAAAAAACCCACCTATATCTCCTCATACCCCATGCTGCTGATGCACCAACATCCATTTTTTTCACAATAGTCTGTCAATTAAAGCGGACGCCAGATAAAAAATTATCTTAATCCTCTTCGCCTTCTGATATGGCTTTCTAGCTATTAGCCAAGGTGCCATAATGGGAATTTTTTAATTATGATAACCCCTTAATTTGGCTCAATTTCAAATAAAGATGCGTGGTGGCTCCCCCTTTTGGTTGGGCACCACTAGTGTTAAAAAATGGCTAGTCAAACCAATTACAACATACTTGGACCCAATCCAATATAAGCTCTAATTTGTATTCATGAGCAAAGTTCTACAAGTCAGTTTGAAAATGGTGTTGATTTCAAAAAGGTTTTTATCAATTATCCTTACTTTTTAAATTTTAAATTTATTGCGGGGAAGGCTGACCATGGGATGGACACTTCCAAATATGACACAGGAAAGACAAACTTAGTACCAGGGGAGGCACCCCAGAGAAGCGATGTAATCTCTTGTTGCCAGCGGGAATGCCACTTATGGGGAGGGGAGGGGACGTGTGAAGGGGCCGTAGCCACTATTGAGCACATGTGGAGGAAGGGGTCTGATTTGATGAACCAGACTGGGAACCAGGAGGAGACCAGCTGTCGGCGACGCGGTGGGAGGTATCCAAACATCCATGCTTGGAAGTGGTCCACCAAATGAGACTGGAATCTGTGGACAGTTTCTGGGAGGGTGGGGGTGGAGCCTGCGATGGCATCTAAGACGATCGTGTGGATGGTCCACATGGCGATTGCAACCACCAGAGCATGGAGGGAGGGTGGAAGGGAGGAGGCCATTGATAGAGCAAACATATCTCTTGACAGACTGAAGGGATGCGTTTGATCCTGGCCCAGCAGACGTTGAACTTCGCGCCATATCACTTTAGAGGTAAGGCACTTCTCCAGGTGGTGGAACAGCGTTCCATACTGGCCACACATGACACAGGATGAGTGTAAAGCGTTAGAGCGCTCAGCTGTATGATACACCCACCTCAGGCAGCGCCACACATGGGAGCGGACTTGAGGCTGCAACAGAGGATGGTGTGCATAGTTCCAGATAGTTTTTTGGGTCTCAGTGGAATAAGGGATGTCCATCATGTCCAGGTAGTCCACCCTGGATAGGACATGGGGCCGAATGGGGATCACGCCATCATAAATGGGTAGCCCCTGTACCTCTTGTGTGAACTGAGGAGAGGGGCGGCCTCTTCAGGTTGTATGTCTGCTAATATGAATTCTCCACTCTGCGCTTCGCATGGAGAGTAGGATTCGTTTGTAGTGGGTTTTAGTCCCGTGAGGACCTGTGGCCGATGTGTGTGATGCGAGGTATTTCATCAGGGAGTGGGGGTTTGATGGATTGTTGAGGCCCAAGGCTCAGGAGAAGTTGGAGCGGGCCGCGCGGGACCAGTGTTGGGATGGGAGTGTAGGAGCGGTGACAGCCGCAATCCAGGTGCCCAGGATCTTGGCAGCATGGGCTTTGAAGTCAAGCAGGCCCATGCCACCTTGATGATGAGGGCCAAACATGACCTCTAGCCGTACTGGTGGAGGGCGGCCTGACCAAAGCCATCCTTGCAGTAAGGCATACAGGGATTTGAAGAAGCTTGGGGAGAAGGGGATGGCGTGGGCTCTGAACCAGACTTTGGATAGGAGCATAGAGTTGGCTAGAACAACCCTGCCAGTGAGGGTAGTAGGGTGGGCTCTGAGAGAGGCGATTCGCTTCGTCACATTGTCCAGTATATGGCCCTCCATTACTGCTGATGCGTATCCGCCTGCCTCCATCCACACGCCCAGATGGCGCACTGGTCCTATGGTAGGACGTGGCACGAAGGGGAGCACCAGTGGGGTGGTGTGTGTTGAGTTAGTAAGGCGTGGGCGTGGGCGAGAAGATGGGCCAGGTTGGGAACTAAATGCTGGGGCCCAGCAGTTCTGAAACCAACCAAGGAGGATGATTTCAGTTTTGGAGGCGTTCAGTGTTGCGTTGCTTACCCAGGAATATTCCTAGATGAGGGCTTCAAGCGCACGTGCATCTTTATTATTAGACACCCCCACCACGCAGTCATCTGTAAATGCCATCATCTTGACTGGGGTTTGGCCTGGCACATGGACCCCAGTGAGTTGGGCATTCACATTTTGCAGTAGTGGGTCAAGGCTGAAGTTGTATAAGAGTGGGCTGAGGGGGTCCCCTTGTCGCAAGCCCCTTTGAGGGTGGACTACTTCCGTTAGGAAGCCTGGGCCACGCACTGCCATTGTTGCAGATTCCGTGAGCAGCATCACCTAGTTGATGAAACGGGGGGGGGTAGGCGGAATTGATGGAGGCAGGCCCTTAGGTATTCCCAGTTTACTCTATCATAGGCCTTTTGTTGGTACAAGGATACCAGTGCTCCTGAGGCTGTGGACTGACATGCATTAGCCACAGCTTGCACGTTATCCCAAATCGACCTTCTGGGGATGAAACTGAATTGTTCTGGGGAGATGGTGGCAGATGCTACAGTCCCTAAACGGTTATGCCATGATTTTTTAAAATTTTGGTGTCTGTGTTTGTTAGAGAAATGGGGCGCCAGTTAGCTAAGTTAAGCCTATCTCCTTTCTTGTAGAGTGTGACAGTAAAGGCCTCATGTCCTCCTGGTAGGAGGCGTGTTTCCAATAGGCTTTGGTTGAGTGAGGCTAGCAGCAATGGGGATATATATTTGAAATATTCTTTGTAGAACTCATATGGAATGCCATCTGGGCCTGGGCATTTTCAGTTTGGCGCACCACGAATGGCTGTCCATAATTCGTTCAGAGTAATTAAATTCATTATTTCTGGGTATCAGAAAATGGTGCAGATATGAGCTCAGTTGAGAAATTCCGCCACTTTGGCCGGTTGAATTGGTTTGGCTCGGTATAACTCAGAGTAATATTTTTGCATTTTGATTGCCACTTCAGGCGGTGTGTCCGCAATGGAATTATCTGATCTTTGCACCTGTGTGCAGGCCACGCTCTGGCATGGTGCAAAATTTTTTTAAAGATATATGCGGTGCACTTGTCGCCTTTAGTGATGCGTGTGGCCCTGTATTGGACACAAACCCGATGTTTGTGTTGCCTTTCAAATGCGTTGAGGTGGGCGGCTGCCTCCGCCCACTTCTGGCCCCATGCAAGGCTGTATCCTGTAGCTGGAATATTGGACTCCAAGTAGGCCAATTCTGCCAGAGCGCACAAGATAACCGCCGATGTGGCTCGTGAGCATCTGGAGGAGAGATGGCAATAGTGGCGGATGGTGTCCTCTTTGAAAGTTGCCCATGTGGAATGGGGTCCGCACAAGATGGTGCAACAAACTTTTTTGCCAAAGTTGCCTCTTCCACCCACATGGAAAATCCTGGCGACGCGAGCTTGGGGGGCATATTTTGCACCAATGTGGGGCCTTAGCAACTGTGACCGGTAGGTGGTAGGTTATTGAGACCAGTTGGTGGTCGGAGAATTCCATTTTTGTTGTTTTGAAGTGGGAGATGTGGGGTTGGAATTTCGCCGGCGTTAGAATAAGGTCAAAGCGGGTCATGGACCTTAATTGGCAGCTGTGGATGTGGGGACGCATCATGTTTTTGAGCAGCAGGGCATGTCACAGCAGTGCATCCATCAACCCAAGGGTGGCCTTTAGAACGCGTAGTTCTACATGACCCTGTGGGGCGTGGGGTGAGGGGGGCCACCAGTCCATTGGTGAGGTTAGCCAACAGTTCATGTCGCCGACTAGGAAAGAATCAGGGGGTAGCGGGAGGGATTTGACTGATGAGAAAAATTCCTGATGCTTGTGTGCACTGTTTGGGGCATAGATGTTGACGATTGCGTGTGCTACATCAGCCCATGAGAAGGTGACGACGAGCACTCGGCCATTTAGGAATGTTTCTGAGGATGTGAATTTAAAAATTATTTTTCCAAATTAGCATCCCACAGTGCTTCGACCAAAAGGATAGGGATGGGAGGAGCATTGTTTTCCAAGCTTCCTTGGAACCTCGTGGACAGTGGGACTCCTGGATGGCCAGGATATCCACGGGTAAATTGTGTTGTAAAAAACTCAGTTTCCTAGCCCAGGACAGGGAGGCCTTGAGTCTGGCGATATTCAACGTCCCTAGAGTGAAGGTTTCCCCCATCGCACCTTAGGTGCAAGGGGGTGGGCCCCTGGGCCCACCAGCCTCTTCTTGGTCCCCACGGGCTTTCACAGCAGCGTGGGTGTGAGCAGCAACGCTATCAGAGTTTTTGTTGATTTTTGCAGAAAGAGTCGCGTTGGCTTTGGCCTTCACTTTTTGTTTTCCCGACGTCGGACAAATCTTTTGTGGTTCAGATGAGTTCAGTGCACCATCGAGCGGGTCAAAAAAAATTTTTCAGTTGGGATAGGTCCCAAGTCAGTTTTGACCAGAGCTTGGGTGCAACGATTGGGTGAGATCAAATCTCCCATCAGATCCTCAGATTGAGTAGCCCGCTCAGCATGGGCTTCCCAATCTGATTGGATGATGGATTCCTGAGTTGCTTCCACCACGAAGGTCTCCATGTCCTCCTGGCATTGTGAGTGTGGGATAGCGGTGGTGACCTTGGCTGCTTCCTTGGCCACGGCCCTATGGGCCTGCTTGGCCTTCTTCTGCTCCTGCGGGGAGATAGGCTTTACCAATAGGTAACAGCCTTGTGCTCCCCATGGGAAAGCCTCCGTGGTGCTTGCAGTTGTTTTGTAGTGCGCCTCTCCGCTGGCCATGGCCGCTGAGGGGTGCTCTTGGAATGTGACGCCCTCCTTGATGGGGCATGCGTGCGCCTTATGGCTGAATGCATCACAGTGGGTGCAGATGGGGGGCGCGCTGTCCACAGTCACCTGGAATGGGTGGGTGGTATGCCCTGCAATATTAATAAAAGTGGAGTGCGGGATCTGGGTTAGGTCCTTCACAATCTCCTCAGTTGGGGTCAGAACTGCGATAGCTTTGCCGGTGCACAGGTGTGGCATCAGCGTGAAGCATTGCATTTCAAAAGATTGTATTTCGCCATATATGGTGAGACCATCTTTCAGGTGTTGTTCCAAAATGTCACGTTTTACTGTAGTAGGCAAAAAGTCAAACGTGAGGAGAATTTGGTTTGATTTTGTCCATCTGGTGCATTTGATTTCAATGACCCATTGCCTTTTGGGGATGTTGACCACTATGCGCACCGCTGCAGCCTCATCTGCTGCTTTTTTGCTTTCAAAACCTAGGTCCAGCCAATCGCATGACATGGAGTGAGGTGCAACGTACACTGCAGTCAGGAAAACTTTGTGTACACCTTCACAAAATTTTTCCCATAAGGCCATTTTTTGGATGTCCAGAAACACGTGGACTCCGAATTCCACCGACAAAAGTGGCTGGGAGTGTGGCATGTTGATGTACTGGTTGCATCGTGCTTGCCACGTGAGTATCTCTGGGGAAATTGTGACCACCAGTTTTTTAGTATTTTTGTCTATTCTGCCGGATTCTCCAGGGCATTTTCAAATGTTGGAGGCCACAGGCCTTCCACCTGCTCCTCTTACCTTGCTTGCCCAACTGCTCCCAGACATGGGCGCAGACTAATCTCCTCTGTGAGATTATCAAACTAGATTCAGTCTTGAAAAGAATAGGTTGCAATAGTAATTGCAACGAGAAAGAAAAGTTATTATCCTTACTTTTTTAATAATATCTATTTTAGTCTTTTTTGTGATTGATATATACTTTTTGCCATGTTTAAATCTATTATTTCATACTTTATGGTGCATTTTATGATGTTGGTTATTTTTCTCCCCCCCAAAAAAAATGCATTTTTATTGGTTATTTCATACTTTTAGCACATTTCTAAAGAAATTTCTTTTTTCTATTTTTACCTTTTAGACTTTTTAGTTGTAATAACTGAGTTTCATTTCATTGACATGAAACATTGGTCAGCCAACAAAAAATGCCACATGTATGAACAAAAAATATCTGCATTAAATTTAAGAGTTAAGTCCAAGCATTTTTATGAGTAAAGAGAAAATGGAAGATGTTCACCATGAAGATTCCAAGTAAGTATGTGGAGAGACTCGCATGGATGAAAGAATACATGAATTATAGAGGTCTAAAGGAGACAGAACAGGGAAAATTGTTTTAAAGGCCAAACTTATGTAGCACTCATTAGAGTTAAACTTTGATTGTCATAAAGCTCTTTGATACTGAAAGTAATAAACTATCAAAATTCCTCACAATGCAAAAGCGCTTAAAGACATGCAAATATTGAGAAGCGTGCCACATAAAAATACTATTTAATCTCATACTTGTTATATCAATTTCCTACATTTTGATAAGGCATTTAGTAGAAGTCAGGTGGTACTCAAACTAAAGCCACCTCCACGTGGTGAGTTCTGTGTTATTTTTTAAAATAAGAAGAAAATTATATATACTAGATATTAGTCATTGTTATGAACATTATATAATGTTAAGCCATGTCTGAGTTTGTATATATGTAATCTAGTGCAGGTATCAGAGTCAGTTTTGGCTGAAATAACAGAAAAATTTAAAAATTAGCTCTTACCTTATGGTAAAAAGCTAAAGAGCATCTTTATATCTTTTCTTGGTATCAAAAAATCTTCTGTGACATTTCATCTATTGTAATGCAGCGATAACATCATTGTGTTTACCATTTGACTTTTAAAAAGAAGACAACTGGGATATCTTGATTACTAAAGTGATAGTTTATTGGCCTATACTAAAACTGTGAGTAACAGAAACCAGATAGCTAATAAATCTTATAGAGTTTTTAATTAATTTGAAATCAGTAAGCATCTAGTTAAAAGTGATATAAAAACTTTTATATATAAAGTTATGTATATTTGTCAGACATTCTCCTTCTCGACTTAAGAAAAAAAAATGTTGGAGGTATTAGTGCTCCCAAATCTGCAACCATGATTGGCCCATCTCCTGCCCAATCATCAAATAATATTGTGGTTATCAATGATATGAGTATCAACGGCGAAAAGACCTTGGTGGATTCTTGGTGGAATCCTAACTATCAGAAAAATACAGCTTTTAACAAAAAATGGCTTAAAAAGGTAATAACTAATAATAGGATTACTCTGACTTCTCAGCCAAATTTGGGGTGTTCATTACCACACGGGTTTGACCACCACCAAGGTGATAAGATTTTACTTGACAATTATAGGGTACAAATTAACTAATCATTACCACACGAGTCTGACCACCACCAAGGTGAGAAGATTTTACTTGACAATGATAGGGTGCAAGTTAACCAATCATTACCACATGAGTCTGACCACCGCTGAGGTGAGAAGATTTTACTCAACAATGATAGGGTGCAAGTTAATCAATCATTACCACATGAGTCTGACCACCGCTGAGGTGAGAAGATTTTACTCGCTGGTGATTGGATACAAGACATCAAATTGTTACCACATGGGTCAGTTTTGCCTCAAAAATATTTATCTTCGATATGATAGGCTGAAAGCCTATACTTCCTAATTTAGATGACTCAGCTTTATATACTTTTTCCTCAAATACCCATGGTCTCAAAATTTGAACTAGTTTAAATAGGAAATACTAGTATTGAGAAAAGGACCTTCTTTGGGTTTTCCCTGCTTAAACAATAAAAAAACTTAAAACTTTAACAAAGCGCTATTTATTACTTTTATTAAAAAGTAAAATTCTCACTTTAAACAAAATATTTGTGGCATCCTTTGGTGGATCCTACAAACTGGTGCTTGCTACAGGGGTGATCCCCTGAATACTTCAATAAGTATTAAAGAAATGGAGAGTGTCACCCATTGAGTGCAAAATGGGGAAGGGACTGAGTATGATAATTGAATGGACAGCCCTACCACTTTGATGTTTGGAGAAGAACGATTTGTGCGCATATTAATACCTGAGTCTCGTCACATCACCTGGCCAGCTACTGAAGCTGTGAGAGACCTTACTCATGGTATTCTTAAACCTGGTGACATTGCATCTCACAAACGAGCGTTGTTGGTAGAGGAACGCCACTTGTTTCTCTTTGAGACTAAAGTCCTCCCAGAGACCTATGGTCAGCTTACAAATTTGACCACCTACATATGCAAGTTTGCTCACCCTGCCTTGGTACACATGATGCATCTCTTAGCTGGAAATCACGAAGAGTTACATTATACCTAGATACTCATGAAGCTCTGAATTTAGCTTATGATAAGTTGTACCATCTGACCTCCGAACATCTTGGAGCAGTCAGATTTGGTGTGGAAGCTAATCGTAACTTCATCATACAGCTGCATGACTGACTTACTACTATGGACACTGGGATTGTAAAGTACGTTGAGGAGGCTATGAAGATATTCTGGGTTGAGCTGAATGCTTCCATGGCTAGCACCCGCTTGTTGTTGGAGGAGTTTGCTAATAAACTTGAAAAAAATAATGAGCAAACGCACTGGGACCTTTTAGCCCCCAACTCCATCCCTCAAGAGGAATATGAACAGCATGTGGCTGTGGTGGAGCGACAGTTAATTCAGGCCTTTTCACGTGTTGATGAGCTTTAACGTCGTCTGTTGCTTGAACCATCTAGTGCCACCACCACCCTCGCGAAAAAAGGTTGTTCAGCTAGAAAAGGAGCTAGCTCTTAAAGCTTTATTTGAAAATACCAAATATTTGGCACGTTTCCTGACTGAATGCAAAACCGAAGCAAAAGTGACAAAATATTCTCTGGAAAGCCCTGTGCTGTTGAAGGAAGTATTTAGTCAACTAACGCAGGTCAAGCGGAAGTATGAACAGATTAAGGAGGGAGTACAATGCCCCAGCTCCCACTCTCATGACGATGAAGGGTGTAAAAAAATGAAAGAAGAGCTGAAGAATCACGTGAAAGCCGTGGAAACTGCTCAATCTACCTAAGCTCAATGGTGTCACAACTCTGTTTTCAAGTCACTTCAATGGAGAGCCAAGTGGAAGATTTTAAAACTCATAAATCAGAGATCAAAGCTCAACTGAGACTATGTGAATCTGGGCCCCTAGAAGCCCTTTCTAAAATGGAAACCCGGCTTGAAGCCATGCATGACCATTTTGATCGCCTTTTGCGGACCTTTGATCAGTTAAGCTACTGCTCTGAAACCTCAGAAGCAGAAGCTCCAGGTATTTATACCCTTGCACAGGAATGACTATAATTCATTCAAACCAACGTCTAAAGACAAGTTTATCCCCAGCGAGGGTAGCATTGCTTCATTTTTATACGTTTATGAAGCAGCTATGGAAGGGGCGACTGATCGTCAGAAGGCCAAACATATCCTTTCCTGTTTGGGCTGCATGGCACAAGAGGTGATGGTCCCACATATGGATGCTCTTAGCACCTGGTCCGAAGTTAAAGAGGCCCTCATAAACACGTTCAGTTCAAAACAGGCTTTAAATATGAAAAAGCAAGCCTTTATGCGTATGAGTATTCAAAAAGGAGAGTCAGTGGTCGCTTTTGTGGAACAATTTTATATGGAAGCACAGACGTTGTTAACTTCAAAGATGTTGACTTTGGATGATGCTGTAGCCACCGTTTTGACTGGAGTGGCTACTTACCCATTGCTAGCGATGCACATCACCTCAATTAAACGCTATTTCCATACCATTCAAGACATCAAGGAGGCGTTAATAGATGTCGCTGATTTCCATAAGCCCAAAGTTTCATGCGAAGCAGTATCTCATCCTCGTGTTTTAACCATTGAGGATTCAAAGCCTAAGCCTCGGGCCTTAGCTACTGAAGATAAGAAGGAGCCCCTTCAGATAATGGGCCCTGAAGAGCAAAACCCTAAAGCAAGACGTCCTGAACGCCCTTGGTGCGAATACTGCAACAAATTTGGACACAAGGAGGCTGTGTGCTGGAAAAAAAAGCTGACGCTGAGGAACAGGAGCAGGGAAAAGAAATGTCAGCATAGGGAAAGGCACACCTATTGCTGACAAATCTCATGTGCCTGACTCATCTAAACAACTTATGCCATTACCTCGCATTACCAATACCCCATGGGATGATTCTGAGGGGGTATGAATGAGGTCAGCTATTACGTTGTAGGAGTACCTGCTGAAGTGGAAGTCCCCAATCTCTTGAATGTTGGAGGAGTGGATGAAGACACCATACCTGAAGAGATGTATCTCTGCCAAGTTCTAGGGGATCCAGTCATTATTGGTACTACCAGCGACGCAGATGAGGTGTTGTCTCACTTTATCCGCCATATCCAGCAAGGCCATACCATGCAGTCCATCCAGGAAAATTACCCTAAGACCGCGTGCAAATTAACCTCTAATTTCCATCTTAAGGAGGTCTTAGCACTATCGGCCATTTTTGGGGATACTTATGAAGGTCGAAGTGGTTATCCAAAAAGTTTGGGTGATGGCTATCTTAGATACAGGCTCTCTGGTGAACGTAATCTCCTCCAAGTTGATGAAAAAGATCAAACTTGCATCTGACTTTGGAGTACAACCAAGACTTTGGAACCGCTGGTCCTAACAACACCCGTGCACTGGGTGCTTACTCATCCCTTCCCATTCATATTGGGAAGCTTATTCTATTGGCCCCCACAGTGGCTTTGGATAATAACGCTTATGATATGCTTATAGGTACTCAGTTTATTATTGAATATGACGGCATTATCATTATGAAGCAAGGGTTCTTGTCATTGCTCAATTATGAAATCCCCTTAGTTCTAGCCAATTTTAACCCAGCAAGAAGGAATACTCTTGCATGTATACCAACCTCGCAAAAACAGTGACTAAAGAAGGGCAGGCTGCCAATGAGCTCCGCACCCCCCTTCCTACATTTCAAGTGGCTGATAAGGTGTTATACTACCATAACTGCATCACCTCAAGAAGCAATAAGCTTGGTTCAAATTGGGAGGGACCTTTCTCAATCAGCTACAAAAGAGGCAATGAATACTCCATCAAATCGTTAGCCACAGGAGTTACTATAAACTGGGTACATAGCCATTTCCTACGATCCTACACCCCTCCCAACATTCTTGAGGGGGGCAATGTCAGACATTCTCCTTCTCAACTTAAGAAAAAGAATGTTGGAGGTATTAATGCTCCTGAATCTGCTACCATGATTGGCCCATCTCCTGCCCAATCATCAAATAATATTGTGGTTATCAATGATATGAGTATCAATGGCGAAAAGACCTTGGCAGATTCTCGGTGGAATCCTAACTATCAGAAAAATATGGTTTATAACAAAAAATGGCTTAAAAAGGTAATAACTAATAATAGGATTACTCCAAATTCTCACCTGAATTTGGGGTGTTTGTTACCACATGGGTTTGACCACCACCAAGGTGAGAAGATTTTACTTGACAATGATAGGGTGCAAATTAACCAATCATTACCACACAAGTCTGACCACCGCCGAGGTGAGAAGATTTTACTTGACAATGATAGGGTGCAAATTAACCAATCATTACCACATGAGTCTGACCACCACTGAGGTGAGAAAATTTTACTCGCTGGTGATTGGATACAAGACATCAAATTGTTACCACATGGGTTGGTTTTGCCTTAAAAATATTTATCTTCGATATGATAGGCTGAAAGCCTATATTTACTAATTTAGATGACTCAGCTTTATATACTTTTGCCTCATGTAAAATGGTCTCAAAATTTGAACTAGTTTAAATAGGAAATACTAGTATTGAGAAAAGGACCTTCTTTGAGTTTTCCCTGCTTAAACAATAAAAAAACTAAAAAAAACTTTAATAAAGCGCTATTTATTACTTTTATTAAAAAGTAAAATTCTCACTTTAAACAAAATATTTGTGGCATCCGTTGGTAGATCTCACAATATTTAATCATTTCATAATTTCTTTTAAACAACTGAATCAAAATTAAAAAAACTTATTACACAGTTTGTAAATCAGGAGAGCTAAAATATACTATAATTTCTTATTTTTCATCATAAAATTTAAATAGAAGTTATATATAAGATGTAAAAATAGTATAAGACTTTAATTAAAAAAAGTATATCAATTTTGGCTAAGACGTTTAATATTTGGTTGATTAAATAGATACAAGGAGTTTTTATAAGAGATTGATGATTATTTATTTATTTTGATGGCCAATTATATACTAAAATAATAATGACCATCTGCAATACTTAATTTAAGCAATGTATTAAGTAAATTTGATAACCCAATCTCATACTAAAATTAACAATAGCCATTTACAATACTTGGTTTAAACTATTTATTTAGTTTTGACTGGATCAATTACAAAATTATATTTAATATGGCATTTACAATAATATAGGCTTGTCAAACTATGACATCAATTCATACCTCAAATTTTGAACTTACTCCCAGCATGAAACATATACATTTCAAAACTAAATTATCTGGTCAGATACTGGACCAATCCTTACAGAATTGGAATGTGATTACTATGGGATCATCCTCTTTCAGTATGTAAAGTTCATTCACATTTTATCCTGTAGTTTCAGAGTAATGCGTGGACAAACATAGAAAAAACATACAGTCAAATTGGTAACCTCTTCTTTTATTGAAGTCAGTTAAAAGTTATATAAGCTGTAAATAATAAACATATAGAAATTGGTTTATTGCTTTGACTGAGCCATATGATATTATTAATTGGTTAAATTGATAGTTTAAATGGTTTTTCCAAGTGGTTTAGTAATTATTTTAGTGAACTGATAGACTTGATGGCTTTACTTAGGTGGATGGTTATTTGATTGATTCAATATATACAATTGGTTTTTGGCTGTATAGTTGAAGAATTAATAAAATTTGTTTGATAATTTTAATTAAAATTTTGCATAGTGGTTTGTGGTTGTTAGCTGATTAGTTGATTTAGAAACATTCAATTGATTTTGGATATGCAGTTAGTGGAAATTAGTTGATCTGAAGAATTTAATTGGTTTGGGACAAGTGACTGTTAGTTTTCATTTGATTAAAAAGCTAATTGCTTTCTAAACTTATTAAAGACCATCCACCAATATAAATTATAAAATCAATTAGAATCATATTGGTAGATATAATCAAGCAAAGACAAGTTAAAAGCTTGTTATCAATAGAAATACTCACCACCTGTCCATAGAACAGGTCCTACAGCTAATTTTTATTTAGTTTTAAAGTAAGTGCCTATGAACTAAGAGTCCAAAATTAATAGTAAAATCCTAGTTTATGTGGTTTAGGAGATATGATAGTAATTAGCTTTTATATACTTTCACTGTTAATTTTTATAATTTTTGTAGTTATACTTTGAGCTTTTTAGATACCTTACCTAACTGCAAACCTAACACCCAAGAGGCACATACATACCTAATTTTGCATACATAGGTAATTTATAAGAGAATTAATTTAATCATATTATTTATATATATGTATTTGTATATTTTAGTAATTATTCTTGCTTTATTTTTTAAAATACCCTACAAACTTGTTAATTTAACACCCAAGCTGCACATACATACCACTTTTATGAACTTAGGTTTTTTGGGTTTTTAAAATAATTCTTGATACACTTAAAAATTTGAATTATTTTATAGTAAAAATCCTATACATAAAATTTATAATTTGATTTTTCGCATATACAAAAATTCTAGAAATAAATAGTTTCTTAGCTGAACTACAAAATCTTAAACAGAAGCTCCATACCAAAAGTTAAACTTCAGACTTTCTCGTTTAAGAGAGTTAGTGATGAGAAGTGTCTTTATATACTATTTACTCTTACATCATATATATGTTTGTATTTATATTTTAATGATCATAAAATGAAATTAAGCCTATAATTTATTGGAGGCTAGCTGACCAGGGGACAGTACTACCAAAAGGAAATGAAGAAAATAAATTTGATATGAAACCTGAAAAGGGTAACCGAATTAAAGAAAGTTTTATCCATATCCAGATCAGGACTCAAAACTATATGATTACATCATAGGTAAGGTGTTTGTGTTGTTAAACCTACTAATTACCAGTGAAAACCTTCAGCTGGCACCTCACCAATGTTAAGGGCGGGATCAAACTTGCATCACACAGGTTGGTGTTGTACAACCTATCAACTCGCCTTTCATCCACTTAAAAACCAGCCTATATTGATTCTCCTAATAAAATAGTTACTTTTGCTAGGTTTGAAACTTTTTGATTTTATTTTAATTAGGATGGATTATGGAACCTACATACTTGCATATATGTCCAATGATTTTATTTAACGATAAAGAGGGGTAGTTAGGAACTTTTTTTGCGCATTAACCTCACTTATTAATTTAAAAAAATTGACCAGGTAAAAAGTTTTAGCAAAAGCATATTTTGGTTCGTGTCTATTGCCCTGAGTTGAGCAATACTTAAAGCTTATACCAGCTCCAGTTACAAATGGAAATTTCATCTGACAGAGCTTAGCTCATAGAATTTTCAGATCAAAGTAACTACTTTTTATATATAAATAACCTACTCTACCAAATGATTAATCCAACTGGTGGGTGTTCATCCTCTGACTCTATTGGTAAAATTGTCAGCAATGAGGCCTGAGTGCACCCTATTGAATCAGTCAACAACCCTCCTAGCAACGTGACACAAGTTTATGGAAATGAAAATTTGTGTGCCCATGGCCCAGTGTTGGCTTCTCAGCCACATTTGGATCAGTTGATGGCTCTTGCAGCATTTGGGTTTCCTGCCAATTAGAAAGTCCTGGGAAAAGCCAAGGTACCAGTAGCCAACCCCCAAAAAACTTCTTTCTTGGTCTAGGGGCCCCAATACTGGGACACTGCTCCCTTCAGGCCCACCAGAACCCTCTATTACCGTGAAGATGTCTGCTACTAAGACTACTAATTAGGTACTCAATCACCCCAAGCTTAGTGATAATAGTCAGGTTTAATCAGATGCCACTACCTCAAGTGTAAAAGTTTTTGCGATTATCCCTGACAGGGTTCAATTGCCTCAATCAAATAGCAGCTTTTGGCTCATAACCCCAATAAAGTTATAGGTTGCTTTAGGATCAGAATCAAATTCATCAGAACACCAAAATCCATTGCTGGAAAAAATGTATCAGTACTAATCCCAGACTCTGCTGATGCTAACTAAGAGCAAAGCGCCTACCTCATAATGTATTATAATATACGCTGGTGCAGAAGTAAATTCTTACCCATAGAGTCATTTCCATTCAGGAAGTGTCACAGTGGGAAATGATGCAGTTCTCATATGCAACAGTGACTTAATGGTTTTCAAAAGCCACATCCCCTCAGAAAGAAGTCACTTGGCGCTAGCAAGCTCTACTTTGGGGCAGCAAAGTGGTGGATTGACACAGATTTTATTAATTTTCTGATAGTCTTAATTTGTTGTGCATCCTCGCTAAGAAAGCCCTTGAGTGGATGAAGCTGCCAGTGAACCACTACACGGTGGAGGCAGCTGTAAGGGATGAACTTGAACCAACTAATGCCAAGGCATGGCTGAATGCAGGCATTGACCAGTCTGACATAATTGAGTTCAATAAAATGGGCATTCCTGCTAATTTGGCGCCCTTGGTTAAAAGCTTGCATCTTTCATTAGTGGAGATGAACGCATATATCAAGATGTTCCCCAATGCTGCCATTGCGCTTGACTAGGTGTGCCACGCTCTTTAAGCCAAAGTTGCCTTCAAGTGAAATAACACTTTTTTTCTCCTGAGGAGGTGCTACTGTGAATCACAGCCAGGTTTCAGGTTACTGAAGACTTACACTGATTGTCCATGTGAATCACTCCTGGTTTGGCATCTGACTTGCTGCAAACGGGTTGGAAAAAATAAAAATCCATCAAATGGGGCCCTTCCAGGAGTGGTCACTGGAAGTGGCAATTAGCTATAGCGCTAATGGTTTTAAACCATTGAGATGAAGTACTGGCTCTGCGCTAACATTACTATAAATTACATTAAGGACTGGGAAAGTTTGGGGGTAGTGAAAACATTCACAAATCTCTGCGTGGCTGCTCCTTCTCGCTGGCCAAATGGAAGATCTGGTGTGACCATGCCCCCTGGATGCAGCAGCGGATTGCATGTGGTGGGTTCACCCCTGATTTGGCTCATGCTTGGATTAAGCATGAGATTCCTATAAGGCGTGGTTGCCAAGCTTGAGATTATGACCTCAGAACTTTGTCAGGATTGGCTCAAAACCGGCATTTGGGTGGAAACTATTTAAGACTGGAAAAAATTATTTCCTGAGCCCTCTATTGATACCCCCTACACTTCATAAATTTTTACCCTTGATGAATAATTCATATGTAGTGAGGCGGGTGTACTCACAGAAACAGTAAGCCTGTTTAAAAATTATCAGGATAGGGTAGCTGAGGGCAATAGTTCCTCTGAAGCACACCAAAATGGATGGGAAAAAAACGTCCTGCATCGAGCAGACAGCGGGGAAATGTGGGGGTTTTAAACATAGGGGCCAGTAACTTGCTATAAGCTTGGGAATAGGTGACAAGAAACCTACTATAATAAAACTGGTGAAGCTGATGGCCGGAGAGGAGCTTGCTGAACAGAGGCTCTAAAATAAGTAAAAATAAGGACAATTTGGAGATAAAAACGTAACCTTATTTAAGAAAAGGCGCGGATATTTATAGGTGAGGTTTTCCTCCTAATCCTTTCAGGATAGCGACGTCCTCCACTGGAAAGATCTTCAGCATCCTGATGTTGATCAGGTGGGGAGTTGACAGCAGGTTTTTTTTAACAAATTGATTAGGAGGCGGAAATAAGGCTTTGTTAGAGGAAAATTTGGAGAGGTAGTGGAAGTAGGGAAATTTGAATTAGATTGATTGGGAGCAGGTCGAATCCCAACAACACCCCCTCAAGATCTTGCCAAGGGGGATAGTACTTGTGCAGAAAACAGCTGTGGATGCGATTAACTAATGTGCCAGTACCATTAGCACCAATAGAGTATTCAGGGCCCCTAAGGTTTATCACTCAATAAGGATCAGAACAAGTGGTGGCAAACTTATGAGTCCTGCCCCAGGGAGATGGTGATAGAACAAGACAAGATCTCCTAAAGAGTATTCAGGGAGCTCAGGACAGTGCTCATTGACTCGAACTCCTTCTCTAAAATTGGTAGTTTTGATAGATCCATTGGCCATAGCTTGGAGATGTATGATCTCATCAGTTAGCCATCGCAGGGTAAGCTCTACATTACTTAGATTAGCTGATGCGAGGATAGGTTAAAGACTGGAAGGAAAAAGAGGCTCGCGCCCATATAGGGCTTGGAAAGGGGACATCTTTTTTATTTTATTCAAGGTGGGCCAACCTGAGGATGATACTGCACCGATTAAGGGAAATCCAATGAATGGTAAAGGAGGATAGAATCCGGAAAACCTCCATGCATGGCATATGATAGGCCAGGAACTCCATGGACCGCCTTTGCTATTTTCTATCTCGGTTTGGGGCATTGTTGCACAACTCCAACACAGTCATAATTGTCCCCTACCCAAAGTTCCAGTACTGGAATCAAACTTGGGGAGGCAGTGGTAGAGGTCCCTAATCTACCACTTGGGTATCCTCCCCTTTGGAAAGGGGACATCTTAATCATCCTGTGATAGCTAACTTGGTAGGCCAATAAGGCATTAGGGAGAAAATAATTCCAATGCACAGGGTCTGAAGCAGCTAATTTTCATAGAATGGAAATCAAAGTACCATTAGCAC